>JAPYZR010004354.1:336-14216 GCA_030522945.1 Trichopria nigra | reverse complement strand
CAATTGAGCTAATCTGTGTATTTTTATCTTTTCAGGAATTGAATCGATCAACATAACCGCGGTAGACATACCACGCATTATCGAGGCCGGCAGCAAGGATCCCATAGTGTTAGATTGCAATTATGAATTAGGCCGATCAACTACGGAAAGCCTTGTGATAAAGTGGTTCATCAATCAGGACCTGCTATATCAGTGGATCTATGGCATGAAGCCACAGGGCTCTAAAGAATTTAAGGATTATATTGACTCATCCTTCAAAGCCAGCAATGATCCGACTACTATGTACAGAGCCGTCAAACTCATACGGCCCAGTCACGAACTCAGCGGCAACGTCAGATGCTCTGTCTCCTCGCTCGCCGGAGAGGCTGAGGCAAGCAGGGAAATGTTAGTCTATGGTATGGTTACACACAATGTCCACTAATTAGAATATTATTGTGATATTATGCCCTAATTTCTGAAAGTATCAAAATTAATGTCAATTGAATGATCAGGGATGCGTCCATCAGCATTATTCGACTCCATACTCGATGATCATTTTTTCATATTTCACAGTTGGTAGTCAATGTTCATTGGCCAAACAAAGATATCCCGATGACCGGCTATAAATTGCTGGTTCATTCTGATACCTCCTGGCCAGTAGTAATTTATCTAGATTTTAAGGTTCTTATTAGGTAGTACAAGAACTGCCATTTAAGATTTTAAAATTACCGAGGTTGAAAACAGAAATATACGTGCAAGTATCTTTTGACTTTTGAAAGCTTTTAGAATTGTTGTAGAATATACTGAAATACGTAACGGCTGAACGCTCCTATATACATGATCATGCTTTTAGGCCCCCTTCCTGTTTAAATATATAAAGCAGCAGTTCCCAATTCACCGTCGTGAGCCACGAACAAGTTCGATGTAATAGATGTTAAGTATCAAGGTGCATTTCGAGCTCGACAGTTTCCATTTAGCGGGGAATTTCGTCCTAAAGAGCTGTCGCGCTGGAAAAGCCGCGCAACCAGTAACTATGCTAAAGGCGCGTTACAGTATCTGGCATATGCGTGCCAGAGTGCAAACAGTAGGTCGACGCGAACTAAACTGTGCTCGACGTATGCGGCAATCGCTTCACGAGACATGAACGATATTTCGCGTACGTCAATCAGAATAGAGCTAGCGGCTTGTCCCTACAGTTCTACCGCAATGGTACGCGGAAGATGAACAACCTGACGCAGGCATGTCAAGTTCACGATTGTCCGACATGTGTTCGCGTAAAGAAATCCCGATGAACGGGATGGGGGGATCGAAAAAGGTGGACCGCGTCACGTCAATCGCACCTTTAATGAAATCGGACGATGTCACTGAGCGCGACTCGCTTCGTAATCCTGAACGACGTACCGACAAATTCTGTTTCTTCGGCGTGATAGATTTAGCAGTTTTCCAGATGTTTATAACAGGGAACAAGATGGTTTTGAAGTTTTGCATTGTCGAGTACGGTATTTAATTTTCTAAAATCCTTCGGTAATGTGTGTATATAAGAGTATAATAATCGTTTTAGTATACAATACCTTCGAAGTCACTGGTGACTATAGGCAATGTCATACGAGAAAAAAATACTATAGTTAAGTAATATAAGACCAGTAAGATTGTAAACCTATTATTAATGAAAAACAGTTAGATTTGCTTGAATCTGTTTGGACCAAACAGTAGAGTTGTCTGTGTACAACTTATGACATATTATTTGTTTTTACCATAATATATGTTTGCGTCACTATAATCAAGTACATTTGTTACATGAAACGGATCAGAATTTTCACCATTTCATATAAGTAATCATTTTACATCTTATTTGATGATCTCAGATTTGATCGATAGGGTATGGATTAGGTTAGAAACATGTAAACTTATATTTAAAAATATCCGAATTATGGATACTGGGATTTTTAAGATCCGTATAGCGATTTCACTTTTAAGGTCAACAATATCTTTATCACCCATTGGCATGAATTGATGAGTAAATGTAAGGTGTGTAAAAACTGTTTGAAAGTTTAGGAAATAAAAACTATATTCGAAATTGAACAATTTTCTCACTACATTCATGACAATCAAAACATTGCTTTTTTTTTAATTTACATAGTTATATCGCACCTCGAAATCTCCTCTTTCATTACGAGAGAGACAGACAAGCAAGTTAATCATTAACAAAATATCTTTAAGCAAGAAATAACTACAGTATTAAGGCAAACATTGCCTTGGAAAATGTAATACATTATGCTGACAAATTTACTACCCTCAATATACACTCAAATCGTGTTGCGTGCAGTTAGGCCATTCACGGGTGTCGTAACTTCTTCTCGTGACATCGGGGCTTTTATTCCCTATATAGGATTGAGCGATAAAAATGCTCCAGTTGATTGTTTAATTTTCAGATGTACTTAAAGATCAAATGTTGCATTTAATGGAGTAATGAAACTCGCTTTAATTAAAAAATTCTACCATTCGTCGCATAAAAACAATGAGTTCTTAAAATAAATTAAAATTATCATAGATATTTTCAAACATGAAATCCATAGAATAATATTAAATGTCGCGGCTGATCCAATCACCGACAATATTTTATTAAAATGTTTACCTTAATAAGGGAAAAATGTCCCGTTGAAAAATATCAAATATTCCACTGTGAAAACACGAAAGCTCATTCACCATGGAACGTAATTTTTCGAAAATAAGAACGCCAATTACCGTGAATTCGAAACGATAAAATAATAAGGCTTGAACGGGGAAGCCCATCTCGTTCTGCGATCTAAAAATTCACATTTCCGAACGAGAGCTTCGATACTAGAATGGCGGCTGTCGAATCGCCCAATCTCGAACATGTCGAATAATATTTTTCCGACGAGTTGGCGTGTTCGTCGGGGGATAATTTTGCCATAGAATCATTTCGATATCTCGAATTGTACCAACGATTTCGTTCTAAATTCTCGCCTCATATATTTATATACGTTTCTTCGTGATATGTACACGTTAAAAGCACTCGGCTGCGGTTAGCAAGATGGCAAATGCATAATGCAGTGCACAGTGCACACGTTGATAGCATGCGGCAGATTTAATGTCGCGTCCCGCACGGCACGCGCAGTATATATGCATAGTTACAGCCGAGAATGCAAGGTGTATCCTACACCCTACTACACGATGTATATATAGTATAGTATAGGACTAGTACATCCCTCAGAAAAGCAGATATCTGTGATGTGCAGATGTGCGGGGATGTTCGTCAGCACGGCCTCGAAAAGGGCAAATACTCGCCGTCTTTCGTCTGACGCTGCTCCCGTCGGTCCTGGCACGTATTCGTATGAATATGGATGAATTATGTGGCTGCTCGTATTCGTAGGAATGCGTAGGTATTGAGCAACAAACTACAGGAAGAGAATTTTAAAAAGGCATTAGGAGAAAGGTCCCTGGATCTTCAGGAAACAAGCGATATAGCACTCGCTTAATTAATGCGCGTATAAAAATTTCCAGAAAATTACTTTTGCATTTTAAGAGGACAAAAAACTCTGAATAATCTCTTCGTCACATTCTTTTGGAGGATCTAGAGAATTCCTCTTTGATGAATCAAGAGGAAGTGGCATGAATTCACGTCGCCGTATTTCGCCTTACGCTTTTCAAAAACTTTTAGTTCGCTTCTTTTCCGAAAATCTCGTATTTACGTATTCAGATCACGCCGTGCTTTTAGGATACTCGAAAAGGTGCGACTTTCGTGAAAATTTCGACGTTCTAGAGACGCAGCCCTTGATTCTATATATATTTTAACATACACTGTCGGTGATATTTTAACGGATTACTTGGCAAATTTGAAACAAACAATTCCATTAAGAATTCTTTTAATATACACTCTGTGTACATGTATACAAAATACGATGGTCTGCATAATAATGCTTTTTTAGGACGCTTTTTCTTACCTCTCCCGAGTAAAGCGTGAACATCCGCAATTTATCTTGTGTCAAATACGAATAAAAAACAATTTTATACCTTTTTCAGCCCCAGAAAAGGACCTACGACTATCTCATCCAGCCCTCAATAAAACAGCGAACCACCTAACGGTTACCTGTCTAGCAAAAGACGTGTATCCGCGGCCTACGATCATTATTCATCGAGACAGGTGAGACGTTGCATTATTTATTACTCCTGAAAAATGCATGCGATGTCTACATTAGGCGCTCCTCGTTATTCGATCAAATCAAATGCGTCCCCCGTGACGAATGCCGAAATAGAACCTACGGCTAAAGTTTCAACCTCGCGGAAATTAAATTTCTAAGCATTAGTCCATCCGTTGGTGCTCTTAAAGCAACCGCGACGGTAGAAAAAAAGCGAGATGAAGATGTGCCTGATAAAATGTGAAATAGTGGAGGCAACCGTCTGCGGGAACTTATCGCTCTAGCAGAAATTGAATGCACTGTCCCATGAAAAATCGGCCTCTTAAAGCTCCCGTCCTCGGGAAGATACGAATTCCCGTGAACCAAATACATTTTTCTTGCTGAGAGACCGAATGGTGCTTTTCTACTTTCTTCTTAGTATGCGAAAGAGGGAGGGTATGACTAGCAAAAAAGTTAAAAGCGCCATTTTTTCAGAAAACTAATAAAAAAAGTTGTACCGGGGAAAGTTACTGCACCCAATCGTCTTTTCGCAGAAATAATGGATCCAATATTCCGTAATCCTTAAACTTATAATGGGCCGGAAAATTTTTAATGGAGCGACATTAATAGACGAGTCAAACGTAAACGTCAGTTAGTTGATTGGTCATCCAGTTATCCGGCACGAAATAATCGACGATATTTTAACCGCTTTTGTTTCAGTAAACCAATAGAGAGCTTGAAGCAATGCTACAAGAATAACACGGATGGTCTTTATACCGTGGAAGCCGTCGCCGTCCTACCAGCGGACAAAGTTCAGTTGCCAGCTGTGTTTCGTTGCGAGATTTCCATTCCGGAGGCCAACTATACTTCTGCACAAGAATATGTCTTCAACGGTAAACATTGAATATAACTTCGTGTTCTTATCGGTGTTCTTAACTGACCCTAATTTGGCTTTTGTCTGGATGTTTAATATTTCCGGTGTACTTTTGCAGCTAAAAGTACCTATAGCATTAGAAATTCTGTATAGAGACGGAAAATAATAATTGGTTTTAATTTTGTCCGTGATATGCGGTCGACCACTCATATCATATCATTATTGATAACTATGTCCTAATTTGTCAGACCATGTAATAAAAAATTATCTTTTTCTGTTATTTGCAATGTCAATCTTTATTTACTTCTGGACTTTTGAGTAATTTAAAAAATTGAGTTTGGTTATGATTTCTAATAGTGTATTTGCCAATCTATTCTAAATGTAGATCTTATTGTATGAAAATAATCGATGACAATATCATACCTAAACGATGGAAAATAAAGTTAACGTGCTTAATATTTTAGGTTGCTCTTCATTTTCTTATAACTAACCTTAACAAAGAGAATTTTCTGACGTGATATTCAAAAATTACCCCAAACATGCAGATTTGTTATAACCGTAATGTCTAAAAGACAACTGTATTATATATGCATGACGAATAAATTTAATTTAGTATCAAAATTTATTCATGTGCTATATTCAGCATAAAGTGACCCAAATTACTACAGGGTCGATTGATTACCAATTTCATTCCAAGCAGAAAATCGATTGAATTATGACGGAATTTGGTCGCTGAATACATTATTAATGTTGTGAAAAGTGGAAAGGCAAAGAAATATCTTTCGTAAATATTCTCCTATTAATAAGGTGATAAACATGTCGATTAATGCAAAGAAATAAAAATAAAATGCAATCAGTAAACTCGAGTCTTCGTGTGAAATATAAAAAAAAAAACGTAATAAAGAATACAAATTATTAATAACAGTTCCATAAGTAACATTATTCTTGATATTTTATTTAGACTTTAAGTTCTATGACAACCTGATTCTTATTTGCAATATTTATATATAGTTGATCTTAAAAAATTATGCCGCGGCCTACTGAACACGTGATATTATTATATTAACAAATATTTACCTACGAACTTGTTTGAATGAATACATTTCCATTCTGTGAATTTTGCGAAATGTATGTTTATAAATTGCTTCGTTCAACATATTTTATAAAAATTATTCAGTTTGACATTGTGAAGTGTGATGCTTCTTCCTGGGCATTATTCATTCCAACCAGCATAATTCATATTTGCATCCATCATCTTCCATGTTGTCATTTTTAATTCTGTTAGGGTGGAAAATAAAAGGGAGTGATAACTCGCAGCTCAGTCTAAAAAATTAATATTTTCTAACAGTTATTTAATGCACTAATAACATAATAAATGACCATGCTGTATATTATACGTATATTATTTTTATTAAGGTATCTAGGCATATGATCTAATTTTATTTAATAAATCCAATATTTAATCAAAACCGGTTTCAATCAGTCTGTAAATATGACATCCAATTAAAAAAGAATTTTTCAGAATAATTTTATGAATAATTATCTAATAATTATTGAATAACGTCGAAATAGAAGTATAAATATAATATAGATAATACAGATAACAATTTTTTTTATTGATTTAATACAACCAAATGGTATTTTCTTTCTCCCTTAATTACTTTACGTTTCTGATTGTTATACGGCCTCTCTCTCTCTCTCTCTCTCTGTCTATTACTGTCTTCCAATTTCGAAATGTAATTATCTGCGATATAATCCAAGAATTACGTTTTGATATTCGCATTATTGTCTTCCTTGTTTCATATTCGTACAACGAGATATTAAATCGTCGACAATATTGTAAAGATTAATTATTTGTAGTTTAATGAACATATACATCACTCATTCATACGTATCTTATGTTAAAAAATGAATTTCTTCACTACACATATTTTTTTATAGAGTTAGAACTGTTGCCGCTCAGATTTCTATCGACAAATTAGATCATTCATTTATTTGCAGATATATAATAAAATGGTAAACAAAATAATGAAAACATTGTGTTTTTAATAATAATAACGTTTTACGCTGTGAACTCAATAAAGACATAATTTGTAAACACGAAGATTGTTTTCTTAATAAAAACTGAAGGACATAGTATGGTAATTCATAAATAAGAAGTTCATTGATCCTCATTTTTTCAATAGAACATAGAATTTCGTAGAATTTCATTGTGGTTCCCTTCAGAACCTTATTTTCTGATATTATAATTCCGTGAATTTAAATGTTATATCCATGACTACTGTTTACAAATAAGATCCGTTTAACAAATGAAGCAAATGATTAAACAATTCGACTAGATTGGAATGCCACCAATATTATGGATTCAACTTCCGTAGATTGATCAAAGTTCATTAGCATGCATGAAGTATTGTCAGCGTGCGCGAAGAAGTTATTGCATGCGTGAAGTAATGTACTTCACGCTCGGAAACTATAGTATACATATACATTATGTTTATATTGAATGTAAAATATTTGATAAACCGAACTTTTCGCAACTTGCTTCAAAAAATTGTAAACGTATAAATGTCTTTTCGCTCGAGTGACATATTCACCAATAGCGGTGACAATATTCAAAATCACCTATCTCAAGCTCTATTTACGCAATCTGTACTCTTTCTATCTAGATGTAGTGGGTCGACTATAATTCCCATTTTTCCGATAAAAGCACTAATACTTTTGATTAAAAGTGCCCACTTTCTAGAAATTCCAGGATATTCCAAGGGCTACAACAAGAAGAAAGTGATTAATTTTCCTAACTGAACCTGATTTAACATCAAATTATTTTGTCATAGATTTGACTCTAATGTGCAACGGATTAATAATTCAGGGAAATTGCGATATCGAAGTTTATTCATTTATAGAAAACATTCATTAAATGGATGTTTACAGATATCAGTAATTACGCAGAACATGGGACTCGGCAATATCGAAAACGAGTAGTATTTATTAACGAGTATACGCAAAATGGAATTACTACTCATTAGAGCAAGAGTATGATTTATAAAGCCACGATCACTGAATAACTGCTCATGTTACTCGCGGAAAATTAATTGGTATTTCTTGCTTTTGTGTCACATCCAGCAGAAAGTGAATCGCAAACGAGCGTTTGCCTTAATTCCCTGCATCAAATTCAATTCCTTTTGAAAGAGATGCGACAAACTTAATAAAACATATTCCAAATACTCTTGTTTCCCGTGACAGAATTCATCCCCCTGACATTTTTACTTTAATAAACGGTGGTTTACAATTTTCAATACGAAGTTCGAAGTATTTCATGATGGAATTCAACGAATCGTATATTTTATTATTTTGACAATAGGAAAATTATTGAAATTCTCGAAATCTTTAAGCGAGCTGGAACTTATTTCGTCAAAATATGTTTTCGATTCAGCATGCATAAAAGGCTACTTTATGCATTTTTTACTTTTTTCTAACGCACTTATTTCGCACACGGAATTAAAATAACATTATTCGGTAGACGTGAGAAAATGTTTTTTATACAAATGTGATTGCCACCCGAGGCTTCGCGGAAAAAACTTTTGTGCACTTCTATCGAAAGCTGCTATTGAACACCCAAAGGCTAGGGTATACGCATTTCATTTACACGCACACAAAATGGACGCGATTGCTCAATATTATATACTTTGCTGATAATACGTATATATTTACTATTTATCACATTAGTGTGGAAAATTTTGCACTATTAAAAAGTGATTATGCCAACAAAATAATTAATTCATGATATATATTTATAGTTATAGTTTGTAGAGAATTGATATATATATATTTGTATTTATTGGATTACATTTTTAAATTAATTTTAACGCTAAGTATTATAGCGTCTTTAACTTGTAAAAACGTTACATTTCAAGATCCTTTCCCAAAACATAAAGGATTTATACTGCGCACATAAATATAATTGTTATTTCCATAAATAAAAGTTTGAACTCACTTCTAAAATTGAAAAATTATTTACCCTACATTACGTTTTTTAAAACATTTGTCTTTGCATTTGAACTTGTGGACCAATAGGCTTCATTCCGTCAATCGCAAAAGGGCATACATTGCTTAGATTTTTTGCCAACAAGTGTCGCTGCTTCGAAATGCATGACCACTCTACAGGCCATTAATTACAATGACGAAACGGCAACCCTTGGGAAATTAGGACCCGGTGCTTTATCTTTCCAGGGGACAAACGTCTGGTCAAAAAGACCGGAGTTCTAATCTCCGTACGAATGTTTCGTCATTAGCATGACGGACGAGATCTCCAACGCATATAGCCTTATCCACGCTAGTGCGTTACTTTTCTAAATTAACGTAGGAAATTCTGATTTCAGGCGGTGATCTCCTGCGTTTCACTGTGCTGAACATCGTGGTCGGCCTCATCATAAGCATCGGAGTCTAGCGAGAGCAAATTGTTGGTTAAAAAATAATGTCCAAGTGCCTGAACTGAAGATTAGTGAGTGGACGCATGTTTTCTTTTTGTGAAATAAACAAATTTTTAAAACAAAACTTTTATCATCGAGGGCATTGCTCGTTCGATGTGCCGAGTATGCGCCGAACTTGAGCGCTTAGCGAAGTTATCCCACAAGTTAAACAAGTCGAACTTTGCCATCAACTTGTATTATAAATAAATGTTAATTAAGAAGAGAAACCATTGGTATGTAACTTTGTGTGTATATGTCTTATAAAAGTGTAGGTGTATATATTACTCACGCATAAGTGTGTACTGTATATGTGTGTACATAAAGATGATTTCGAGGACAAATTTATATATATATATATATATTACGAATGTTGATTTTTTCGTGTTAGTTGGTTTGTAGAGAATTGATTTTACATCTGCGTACAACTATATATCGTTCCATTCACCGTTCCCAAATGTTAAAACCAAATGAACGATGTATTTCCGTTACATAGCGAACGTAGAAATTTACGTACAGAATTTTTGTACAAAATACGATGTACCCAGAATTAAAATGCAACGGCTCTAAGATTTTTTAAAATAGTATATATACGTATAAATACGAATGACGTACTTGCGACATTTTGAATTGAAATAGAGTTATAATGATGTACGAATGTGTGTTTGTAAAATTACAATCGATTCGCTTCTAAAACGGAGTAAGTAAAATATCGAACTACAAATGTAAGTTTCGTAATTAAAACGATCCTCTTAAAGGAGGTTCGATTTCATGTGATTATTGTTCTTACGTAACGATGTAATCGTCTGTTTTCGACGCTTATAGGTGAAATAAATTCTTTATCGTCAATGAGAGTTCCATCAGCCCGCAGGAGGGCTTCTCTCGCACCTCTTACGACGCACTGACTTGTCACGGTTTTAATAAATTTATCATGTTAAATGCATTCACTGGAGGCAATATTACTTACCAATTACCAATCCTACATGTCACTTTCTCATGATTGCTTTCGGAAGAATAAAACAAGATTTTCGGATTTATCGCCTTGTATAACCTTTATAACATGATAATTAACTATTAATTATACAGATATAGATCGATCTATCTCGTGTTGATAGATATACAGGTATAATTATTTTAAAATTAAAATATTGTCAAATTATATTATTTATAAAAATCAAGATTATATCATGCATGGATCTAAATCTATACGATGTCTAATTAGGTAGAACAATACCAGACAATGAGACTTCCTTTAATCCACTTAAGTATGAAATTTGTCAATGATCTATAATAAGAAGTATATTAAATTATTTCAGGCGAAACTTAAACGGATTACTTGAAATAAATGTCATATTTAGACGATTCAAATTTAATTGGCAATTGCGGTTATATTACTCCTAGAGACCCTTTAACAAGTGTCTGACAATTTGGGGCATTGTGTAGGAAAGTACGAGAGACCGAATGCAACAGATTTCATCACTTGACTCACTTCTTTTTTGATTTTTTGTGCTCAGAAGTTCATCCTTCGATTTATCTTTCGATAAATATAACTTTAAAATATTTTTTTAATTCTTTTTCGATTATTTCATATTTTACGTACACTTATTTTTAACTATGCAAACATATTTTATTCTCTTACTTTATTATTATATTTATTTTTTCAGTAGAAATAAATCAAATTATTATAAGACTGGTTTTATGTAAATTGTAATTTTGCTGTATTATTATTTAACTCGTTTATATTATCAGTTTTTATTTTAAAATAATCAGAAGTATTTATCTAATAACTCAAAAATAAAATCAGTTTTACTGCAGTTATTTCAATTAGACTATACAATGTTATATCTAATTCAATCAGGTTTTTATAATAATGTTGTACTGCCAGAGCATATTTTCTTTGAGTAATTTAATCCGATTTTCAAAAATATGATTTTGCTTGAAGTACATTATTCACTTTAATCAGCATACTTTAGGAAAAATTCCTACACGCGGTAAAGGAGTAAATTATTTCTCGTGCAGAAAAATAGAAAGAATGAAAACCCATTATAGTAGCTACATTCTAATGGAGGTAATACGTTTAAACTGATATTTTACTCCATTGAAGTCTGTTTTACTAACAATCTTTATAAATTAATCAAATTACTATAAATTCAATAGTAACATTTAAAGAATCATAAGAGATACAATCACGAAAAAAATTTATCGATAGTTTCATCTATACATATAGTTTCTAAACAAAACAATTCTCGTTTTCAACAAGTTGGTTGGGACACTTGCATCCAACCATGCTTTAATAATTTTAATTATAATCAGTCAATCATTGTTTTAATGGAACACTCAATTTTGGCATAAAATTTAATCTGTATTCGCATTTAAGTCTACGAGTCTATTAATTACTTTCTGAACGAGAATGAACGTTTTATCAACATAGTATTAAACTTATTGAGGAATTAAATTGCTGTTTCATCGCAATGATTAAACTTTAATAACTATTAATCAGTTGTAGTAAAATCCATTAGACTGAGACCACCATTTTCATAGCAAAGTAACAATTCACTATATGTATTTCCAAATGTGAATTCGGATTCTATGTTTACATCAAATACTTTCCGTGGCTATTTTTGCAGAGTATACATACTACTAAAACATCCTGGTCCAGTGAAATTGTGAGAATTGTTCAAAAACAATGCTCTAAAATTTCAAAATATCATACTTCAAAAGAAATAAATAAAAACATTTTTAACGTACACCTTTAACTGCTTGTCATCGATGTTTGTTTATAACTTTTCTTTTTGATTGTCCATATGTAATGTAGAAAAAACTGTCTATTTATTCATTTAGGCAGTCACGTAGATTGTTCGGAAGGTTTGCTTCAAGTCGCACTTGGTCATATTTGCGACATGACAGAAGAAGGTGTTCTACCGTAATAGGATATCATCACACAATTCACAATTTTCCTGCTGGGTTTTTTTAAAAAGGAATTCATGAGTCAACTTCGTATGACCTATGCGTAGTCTGGTAAGAATGCACTGATTGCTGCGGCATATACAATTGTTTGTATTTGCTTTACTATATATGAATAGATTTTAAATTTGAACGTCAATCTATATCGTTACCGTGCTTGACTCGGTAGGTGTAATTCTAATTGTGATTTATATTGCATGCATTCATCGTTGATTTTAAATTGTTACAAAATATTTTTGTGATATAATTAATGTTATAATATAACAATAATTATAATAATAATTATTATAATAATATAATAATATATTACAATATAATAATAATATAATATATTAATAATATTATTATATTATTATTATAATTGTTTTGATAGAAACTCTTGAAGAGGATCCACATACAATCGAAACCTTGGGCGTGAAAGATCCCACAGTCGGATCTATGCATTTTTTATAACGAACTGTACTGGCGGCCTGAGAAAAAATGGTTTTAATAAACTTATAATCTTTAATATTTGTTGCCAATTTTCATATCCAATTGTTAAAGTAGATATATTTGAAAGTATACGGTTAATTTTGACATTTATCATTATATTTCGTAATTGGTTTCATCTCAATTTACTTCGTTATATCCTTCATAACTAAATATTTTAATACATTTTGTTTTGCATTTTGCTACTTCCTTCCTGTTTTGTTCACACCATCGTTCAACATCGATTTCCTTTCAAGTTTTTACATTATTTTTAATATTTTTTTTTTGAACGTACTTATTATTAAGTTTATTATTTAATATTGTAAACGCTAAGTGAAGCACTCATGTGGGGCTTATATACGAGGAGTAAACAATTTATCGATAATAACGGATCTATCAAAAGTCATACGTTTTCCCCTTGTACTTTTTACAGCACAATGACGCCGTCAAGTTCTTTTAATAAAGAAATAGAGCCAATGAAATTAGTTTTAGGTCTTCACTAAATATACCATCATTTAATTTATATGCTATATATTAAAAAAAAAAAAACTACTTTTTTAAATTTCCTCTATTAAGATTGTAGTCAAATAAAGGTTTCCAAAAAAGGTAAATTACAATTTTTTAATTAATTATAATTTATTACGTTATCTTTTTTTGTCTTGTTTTATTCAATAACCAGAGCTACGAATCCTTGTAAAATAAATTTCTAAAGGTGTTATTAAAAATTTCCTATTTAAAACAAGCCGCTGTTTTTAAAAAGTACGATGTTTCCCTTAAAGAATAGTGAATTTCTCTCACCATGTGGCTTGAATTAGTAAAAATAATATTCGCACATGGACCATGCATAAAAAATAAATAAATTTTTTTCTCTCTACTGATATAATTAAAAAGTAATATCATCTTTTTCCAAATTTGTCTTGTATTTTAAAATCAAGAAATGATATTATCTTTCTATTTCAAATAACTGTTCCAAATTATTGAACATTGTCA
>JAPYZR010004353.1:0-12850 GCA_030522945.1 Trichopria nigra | reverse complement strand
TAGTGATATTTTACTCGTGTTCCAGTGAAAACATTTCAGAGTAAATCTTACTCCATAGAGTAACTTTTACTCCAGAAAACGTTCACTGGAAAACGGCCAGTACAGATGTACTTGGTGCGAGATCGTAAAGTGTTGACCGAGGTGCTTCGATTTTGCGTTTCGAGGTCACTTGCCAGCGAGAAACAAGGGGCAACTCCTTTGTATGTAATCATAATAATGAATTACCTGCTTAATTCACCAATAAATATTCGGATAGAATGTCGGTATTGCAGACCGGTAGTGCATCCTCTTAAGATCGATGCATTATCTTCGTCAAGTGAACTAGGCAGGGGACGGCCAGAGCGAGTTCGCCGGAACTAAAATGCAACACCGCCGTCGTCGAAATCCCTGCTGTCAGGATTCTAAAATTATGTCATAACGACAATCAATATAAACGTTTATTAAAAAAAAAAAAAAAAAAAGAAAAGAAAAGAAAAAAATGCTTGTTAAAAAGTCCGATTGCAGAACCTAATTAAAAGTAGACGAAACGCGAGATCCGATTTCCGAAGATTTAGATGCATCGACCGGACGCAGATCTCGATCCAACCTAGTAAGCAACGATCGATCGTTACGCGAGTCTTGACGGCTAAAGCCAGGCTGGTCGGTGATGATGAGGAGGTGGAAAAGCGTAAAGTGAATGTATATACTGTTGATAAGCAGCTGGATCCACGCTTATGTTCGGTGCGTGTGTTGTAACGTAAGGGGGTACCGGCGGCCCGTAAGCGGTTGGCCGC
Source organism: Trichopria nigra (assembly GCA_030522945.1). Classification (NCBI taxonomy): domain Eukaryota; kingdom Metazoa; phylum Arthropoda; class Insecta; order Hymenoptera; family Diapriidae; genus Trichopria; species Trichopria nigra. The sequence goes on along the minus strand of JAPYZR010004353.1, from coordinate 12,077 downwards.
TGCGCCGTGTGTAGGAACGGGTGCGACGTGTAATTTCTCGCAGTTTGATTGGTCAGTTTGTTGCAAGCCGGTTGCGTCGAGTCAGTCACTGGGGTCGCTTGCTGCTGCTGTTGCTGTTGCTGCTGCTGTTGCTGCTGTTGGCGAATGATCTGGTAGTAGTTCGGAGGTCGGAACTCGTCCAGGAATGCCAAAGCTGCAGCAGCGGCGTCTTTGTCGTAAAACGGAGCGCTGTTGGCGGTGACGGAGGGCGAGGCGAAGTTGAAAGCGCTGCCTCCGCAGGTGACGACCGACGGATTTTTCAAACCTATTGGATCGCCGGGATTGCCGGGGTACTGAGGGAAGCCCGGGATGCCGCTCGGTTGCTCGACGCCCACCACCGACGTTGCCGCGTTGTGCTGCGACAACTGGTGTTGCTGCTGCTGCTTACTCTTCTTGCTCTTCTTTGACTTGGTAGTTGGTGCAGCTGGCACCGAGGCCATAGACTGCTCTTGCACTCGCCTCGGCATCGACACGATACTCGCAGATCCTTTTCCGGCCACCGTTTGCAAATTTTGGAGTAAGTTCAAGTCCAGTTCCGGATTGCCGGAAGTGGTTCTTGCGTAAGCCAAAGGATCCGGCTTCGCCGCTGGTCGGGGAATCGAAAGTAGCTGTTGAGCCTCCTTCGAACCGCGACCGGACAGTCCCAGTCCAAGCCTAGAGTAAGACGGATTCGATATGGAATCAGCCAGGGAATTGGCATAGGCGCTGTCAAACTGACTAGCCACCGTCTCCGGCTGGTGAGTGAGCGCCATAATTTGTTCGAAGCCAAAACTCTCTTGACCCGTTCGGGTTTCTTGTTGGAGGCCTCTAGGCGAATCCGAGGCGGTAGGTTCGTTGTACATCCTCTTTTTCACGGGTGCCAGAGGATTGTTTACGGGACTGGCAGTTCTACTGGTGCCTTTCGTCGAAGTGTCGAAGTATCCCGGGTAAACCGGCCGACACGCGGGGTTCGGCATTGGATAAGACGTTGGCTGGAAACCGCTGGAGTACAGCGATTCGTGAGTAGCCAAATTTTGTTGGAAGCTCAACAATTGCGATTGGTCCTGGCTCTGCACTGAACGCTGTTGAAGCAACTGTTGCGGATCTTGGGTACTAAGCCTGGAAATCGGCCTTTGCGTTTCAGCGTTCAACGTACTACTGACCGAGCCCACTCTTTCCCCCGCACTCGGATAATTCGCCGCATAACTCGATGGAAATTGCGTGACCGGCGTGCTCTGGTATGGTGCCTGTTGATTTAACGTTAACTGTTGTTCGGTACTTTGCGCAGATTCTTCCTTGGTGGCCGTCGGTTTTACTGTAACCTTGGTTGTCGGCACAACCGACGCTGCCGATTGTTGAAGATAATTGATAATCTGTTTATTAGACTGCGCGAAAGATAAGCCTTGCGTGTAATCCTCTGCACTTTTCACGGAACTCGTATAATTCGGTGGCTGTGACGTCGTTTGCAAATAATTCGCTGGCTGCGGCGTAGCGGACACCTGCGTAACAGCTTGAGGCGAAGGCAGGGAACAGTTTCTTGGCTGTTGCTGAGGGGATGGTTGAGAGTAATTTGACGCACTCGATGATTGCTGTTGCTGTTGCTGCGCCGGCTTCGCCTGCTGAGGTTGCTGAGGCTGCTGAGGAGATAATTGGGAATAATTCGGCGGCTTCTGAGGAGACGGCTGAGAATAAGAAGCTGGCGGTGGTTGTTGAGGCGAGGGCTGCGAATAATTAGGAGGAGGCTGTTGAGGAGATGGCTGAGAATAACTCGGAGGCGGCTGCGGTGATGGCTGAGAATAGCTCGGTGGTTGCTGTGGCGACGTCTGCGTATATCCTCTGGGTTGTGGCGACGGTTGAGAATACGGACTCGGTGCCTGTGACGAAAATCCGGGCGCCTGTGGCGACGGCTGAGAATAGGTCGTCGGAGGTCGCGGCGAAACTTGCGAGAAATTCTGCGGTGGCGGTTGCGGAGACGGCTGAGAGTAAGGCGAGTGCGGCGACGGTTGTGAGTAACTCGGAGGCGGCTGCGGCGATGGCTGCGAGTACGGCGAATGTTGCTGCTGCGGTGAGGGCTGCGAATAGTTCGGCGTTGGCGGTTGTTGAGGTGATGGTTGCGAGTAATTTGATGCCTGGGGCGAAGGTTGCGGATACGGCGACTGCAAGGATTGCGGCGATTGCTGAGGGTACACCGGAGATTGGCTCTGACTGCTCGCTGTAAGCGACTGCGACGGATACGGGTCACTCTGTGGGGAATTCTGCGAAAAACAGTTCTGCGGCGACTGCTGCGAGAACGTCGGCGACATCTGCGGCTGTTCTTGCGGTGATGTTTTTTGGTACATTGTCGGGTGGGACGACGTCTGTGGGCTCACCTGCGCGTACAAAGATGTGGTCTCGAAATTCGTCGACGGGTAAGCAGGCGATAGTGCATGGTGGTTTTGCGGCGACGGTGTAGGAGGAAGTTGGGCACTGTACCGAGGTGGAGTAGTGTAGTACGGACTATTATAAGGACTGCTGCTCGTGGATAGAGCGTCCTGATAAAATCCAGCCCCCCGTGTCGTTGGCTCTACGGTAGAGACGGCCGCGGGTACCGGAAGCACCGGTTGATTCTGCGGCGAACGTACTGCGCGACTTGGAGGCGATTCTTGAGAAAAACTTGATACCGACTCGCTGACGCTACTACCGCCTGTGCTTAATCGTCTTTGACGTCCTCCGGTCGTGTCTGGAAGTTCGTCTTTTTTAATGGTAGACGTTGGAGTTTCTTCGACGCACTCCTCTTCCTTCTTTTTTGATTTTGGCGCTCCGAATGCTTTGAACCAAGCGCTCAAGTTCGGAGTAGCTGACTTCTGTTTTACAGGTTCGATCTTACTCGTTTTCTCGTTATTCTTAGCGTCTATTTCGGACGAGAGTAGGCCGCCACTAGTACCTCTGCTAAACGCGGCTTCATCTTCGTTAACAGTCTTTTTTCCCATCGTTGGTTTCTTGATGCTCTCGTCATCGTCGTCTTCGTTCGATAAATTAGCAGGCGACGGTACTATGCTTCTGCATATCAACTGAATCGAATCCTCATTCTTCAATACTGTTCCTAAACTTAGTTTGGGCTCAGCAGAGGTTTCTCGCGATGGTTGGTCAGCATCGGATGTTGAGAGATTGATGGCGGCATCACTGCTGGTCGCACCACTGCTCGGCTTCATCAGCAGTAAATTACCCTTACTCTTGCCTGGATGTAATCGGTCGATAGTTCTTTGAACTTTCTTTGGTCTAGGTGAACCATGTGATCCGAACAACTTGGTAGAACTCAACCTCTTTCGCGAGAGATCGGATTTTGGTCCAGGTCGAGTAGAATCGCTTGTCGAGGCTTGTAATACTGGCGAATCGCTGCCGGATGATAATTCCGAAAGACGGGGTGTATCGTCCAGCCACTTGTTGATATCCTTAAAACAATAATTATTATTAATTTATACATAAAGTGATCTGTTTGGTAATGTTTAAAATGATAACATTTTTGAAGTCCGACGAGGAACGCAACAGTTTTTCTAACAATTTATTTAAAAAGTTAAGTTTAACATATAGCTAAAACATTTCATAAAAGTTTAATGAATCCGTGGTTTTGTAATATACTAGTGATTAAATTTACTACTCCAACGTTTTTCAGGGCTCTGTTTACTTTATACAATTTTTCCTCAACTTTATATTATATATGTTATATTATAAATCACGATTCAACAATAAAAAGAAAATTCATCCTCTTCTTTAATTAGAATTATATACACTGGCCTTCAATATTTGCATTGTCTTCAAACTTCAAATTTTTTAGTGACGCGAGCACAAAAATAATCGAGTTAATCTCCTTGCAAATTGCACTATGAAGCGCACCGCTGCCGCTTAATGTTTTTTTTTTTTGCAAACTATGCTACTTTTACACGTGTTATTGTTGACATTTCACCCCATTTAAGTAGTTATCTATTCGCCGCCAAATGAGCTTCTGCGTCATCTTCGAAAGCGAACGCCCTCTATCTGTTTAAACACATCTTATTGAAGTTTTAAGCTTCGACGATGGTTAACACATGATTCGGAGGTCGCGAACATCGAAGAATCGACAGTTGCAATTAGAATATATTTCATAAACATAAAATGTCCAGTGTTACATCGTACATTATTGAAACGTGCTTTGTGCATCGCATCTTCGTTAATTTTCGTTCAAATTCTGTACTGTCAATTGCTTCTTTGTGAGATTCATCCGGAATACAATAAGTACCCTCCAATGGCCTTCTTCAAAATTTTGACTTGTATCGGTAAAGCATTTTTCGTCACTCAATCACGGTCTTCACTATCGGTTAAACTAGCTTGTGAGTGAAGACTCGAGTTTCTCTACCCTGTTCTAATTCCATTCAATTTCATTTTTTAAACTTTTTCGTTTACTGGGTCGCGCGATTCCGTATTCTGCTGAGAAATTGGTGCACCAAATCATGACAATGAAACTTAATTTTCACTTGACACAATGCAAGTGCACATACATGAAAAAAAATGGAAAATTACGTCTTAACGATCAATGAACGATAGATAAGGTCGATTTATATTTGTTATTATTATTTTTTTTTAATTACTAACCCTTTGAGACACACATTGCATCGTCAGTGCCCGTGGAAGATCTAATACGTCGGACTCGAATTCTAAAAACTATGTATATTTTAAATAAAAATTATAAACGACTTACGTTCAGTGTTTGCTCCGCCACCTTACTCGACGCCTGCGTCGACGGACTGTCCTCCTTTCCTGACCCTTTGGTATGCTTGCTAGTTTGTGGTTTGATTTTCTTTGGCTCATTCTCCCCTCGCTCTTGACTCTTGCTGCCGCTTTTCTCGTCCTTGCCTACTTTCTTAGTTTTCGGTCGCTTACTACCGCTGACTTTATCAACGTCTAGGTGGTAGTTGCTACCGTTAGAAGGCACTTTTTTCGCAGATCCCTCGAGGTTCTCTTTGCTCTTCGCAGTCTGTTTCTGCTTTTGCTTTTCGCGCTCGAGCTTCAGCGTTTCTTCCCTTTGCCTTTCGCTTATCCGGTCTTTCAAACTGTCTAGGCTCTCGAGGTCTTTCTTGATTAATGATTCTTTTTGATCGATTTTCTTCGCCGTTGAAGAATTCGGCGAGACCTTTTCGCTACTCGGGGTATTGGCCTTTTTAACTTCGCCGTTCTTCAATGATTCTTCCACTCGCTTCTTCGTCTTTTTGCTTTCTTTTTCCTTCGTCTTTTCTTTCTCCTTTTTATTATGCAGCACTTGCAGCTCTTTATGCTTTCTACCGCGAATCTTTTTAGATTTCGGTAATGACGACTCGGACGCATAATCCTCTTCATCAGGCGATTCAGACAAGAACGGTTCAGTCTTTTTTGACTTGCCTCTCGGCTTAGGTTTTTCGATGGGAACTTCAGATTCTTTAACTTCTTTGCTATCTGGCTTTTTGTTCTTGCCTTTTGGAACATCCAAACATTCGGAATCTTCTTCGAAATCTTCCTTTTTTCGCTTATCTTTACGAGTCTTTTCAGAGAGTTTCGTTTCCTTCTCTGGACGAGCTATCGTATCTTCTTTCTTTATCTTCTTTCCAATCTTTTTCCGCGGTTCTTTTACAATCTCCTCCTTTACCGTATTTCTTTTACTTTTTAAATTGTCTAATCGACATGGATCTCTTTGCCTTCTCCGTTTGGACTTTATCACACTCGTGTCACTTATTGCACCATCGTCCTCCTCGTCCTCTTCTTCCTCCTTCACGTCTTCTTCTTTCACTTTTGATTCTTCCTTGTGTCTCTTCGACTTCCTTTTACTCGTTCTGCGATCTTTTGCTTTCACCACTTTTTTAGCCTTGTAATCTTCATCGTCGTCGTCGTTGTCGTCATCATCATCATCATGATCTTCGTCGTCATCATCACGGTCCTCATCATCGTGATCGTCATCCTGATCGTCCTTGTAAGTTCGTTTCGTTTTCTTTTTATTAGACTTACTGGATTTGGTCTTTTTACTTGACTTGTGAGATTGTTTTTGCCGTGTACTATGACGGACTGGCGACGAGCTGTTCTTCGAGTGAGAGGAGGTAACGGTCGGTGAACCACTCGACAACGATTCGTCGTCGCTGGATGGCTCCGACTCCAAATATCGGTCGACGGCGCGGTCGAACGCCTCTTGAAGAGTGACCGCCATTTCGGTATACTCTATTGAAAAAGTAGAAATTAAATATTATAATGAAATAAAACGTTATTTATAATTGAAATGACAATTCGGTTTTTGTTTTCTACTTATAACGTTTCATTTATAACGTTAATGCAACATTTAAATAGAGGTTAAGCATTAATATTTGCATTCATTTCATCTTTCAAATCTAGTCTCCAAAGCAACTTTGTGTCCTAAACGTTTTTGAAAAAGAAAAAGAAAAAAAAAAAAAAAAAAAAATTAAAATTAAAATGTGGACCTTTTTTTAAAACTAATGTGTTTGGTTATGATTATTTATCATTGGTATTAATTATATCATCAGCTTTATAAATACTACGTAGCTTCATAAATGCTACTTAATTATTATTAATAATAATAAATAACATTACCATTATCAGAACCATTATACTGTTTGCAATTATCAATGATGAGTCTAAAGTCTCTTTTAAACTGACTCAGTGTTTTATAGGAACCATCATCCAGCTTCTCTTCCATCGTACTGATATCCATAGGACGTCGCACGACGCTGTAGTACCTGGAGAACAAGAAATGATAAATACCCTGTTATATATTAACCGCATAGAAAACGACGATTCATTATTATTAAATATTAATAACAATTTTCATGTTTGACAATAATGCGTAACTCTGAAAATGCATACCTTGGAGCATATTGTTCATCGACAGGATCGGTGAAGGGCCACGCATCTTCGTGGTCCTTGAGCATATTGAGCACCTTGTACATGCCAACCCGCCTTTCTTCTTCTTCAATACCAAACGTGTATTTGTATCCATAACCGGAGGATACATAGTTACTTCCCCCATGCCTGCCACTTCCTTTTTTGTGGACGGGATCGTGCACATCATCGGTGGTATGAATAACGATTTGGCCTACAGCAGATGCCAATGAGTTATTGGTTTGTCGGCCCTTTTTCTGTATAGGTGGGGGTGGGAGCACCTCTTCTTCGACTTTGGCATTTTTGGTTGTGTGTCGAGTACCACTCTTTTTTGTTCCTTGGTTACTATTCGCTTTCGTTTTGATCTTACCCTTGACCATGGCTAATTCTGTACTTTCAGTCTCGTGGCTTTGGACGGCTCGTGAATTATTTCGCTGTAAGAGCTTATGCCTTTGTTGCTTTTCTTTCAGATCAAAAAGCTTTGGAATTTCTGGCATAAAATCCTTCGAGAGCGTCCTATAAAGTTTGCGCTCGGTGATATGATCCTGCGAAACGTCAGCATTAATCAAATTGAAGAATATCCTGACCTGAAATAAGAATCTTATAAAACCGAAAATGACTACGTACGGAATCTTTGAATTTATCGACCAGACGACTCCAATCCTGGAGAGTGAAACAAACCACCTGCCAGATGTTTTCTTGGTCACTCTCTTCACCTCTGTATACTATGTGTTGGTCTTCCTCCTTCTCTTCCTCCTCTTCCTTCTTTTCCAATCTATTCCTACGCCGCTTGCGTCTCTTGTCCCCCGGCTTGTTTCTCGGCCTCTTGGATTCGAATGAGTGTGAAACGTCTGCGTAGTCCTCCCTGTATAGTCGAGTGCCGTAAAAGTACCAATAGGCAGAATTCTTACGGTCATGACCTAAGGGTTCAACTCGTAGGCTGTCCGAGTCCAAGCTGCTTAGGGACTGCTCCTGTCGACACAGCGTCGAGTTGAGCGACGAATTTAAGCAACTGTAGAAGTTAACTACCCGGAATCACGAGCACTTACTACGTCCTCGGCGTCGAGTCTAAAGTCGCAAAGAGTTCTCAGTATTTCCACTTTCTGACGGAGTGGCAGCAGCTCAAAATCTACATCCGTATTGAATGGATTTTTGCAGTTGTATTCCTAGTAATGGGTAATATTTTTATGAATTCTTCTGAGACAAATGCAATTGCATATAATAATGTATTTGGTTATAAAGAATTATTTACCTGGCATTTCTTGCGGAACAGTCGGCGAAGGAACATCTGGTAGTTGAATGTGGAGATGTCATTGCGAGTATCATCGGGTAGGCAGCCTTCTAGCAATCTAACGATAAGTTCTTGAAGCAAGCGTCCTTCAGTACCACCGTCAGTCAAGAGAGCTTCCTCCAAATCCTACAAAATATATTTCTAAATTTTATGTAATGCAAGCAGACGCATTGTAAGGCCCATAGCAAACTGGAGAGCGAAAAGCCAGGATTTTTGATGTTTGAGAAGCAGATAGCGACCGAGCATAGAGCGAGAGCGACATTAAGTACCTCGATATCAAAATCCAGGAGATTGAAGGCGTCTTTGAATAGGGAGCAAAAGTGTGCTATACTCGGCACTTCCCACCACGATTGAATGTCTATAAAAATAATGGAACTTGGGTTCAAAGAGGATATACACGTGTCTTCTGTACCATGTTCTGAGTATTTTTTCATTTTTACAACTTATGAAATGAATCAATGAATTCAGCTGTGTTTTCCAATTACATAAAATTTGGTACATAATTTCCCTGTCATATAATTAAATGTAAATGGATTTGCGTTTTAAAAAATGACTGGATATTTTTTTTTTGCGTACACTTGTGTTGCGTACAAAATTTATTAATTTTTTCCAAGATGTAAAAATGCTTTACTATATACATATATATTTAATCTTATTTATACTCCATTGAATGCATTCTTTAATAAATCCGCTGTAAGAATAAATGGCATTTAAAAATGATGATAGAAATCAGAAAAATTTGATAAATACAAATAGAATCAGATAAGACCAAATTGACTTCTGATTTGAACATTTTGGTTGTATAATTATTCTTAATCTTAATTTGATTGCTCAGTTTAATTAATAAAGATATTCTCTGAAAGGTAATTTATACCAATTAGTCATATTATATAGCAGAACCAAATAGTGGACTTGTGTGAATTTTTCTTTTTATTTTATCTGTTATGAATTATTATTAATGAATGATTATGGATTATGAATGGAAAAAAGAAAAAATTCATTTTAATCATTTACTTTTATTAAGTTAATTTTTATTAATTTATGCCACTATGCAATTTTATGCAAAATGTTCAAAAACTGTGAACTGTCATGTATCATTTTTTCAAGCTTAAAAATTTTGATTAAATCAAAATGATCTATTTTATTAATTCAGAAAGCGAAGATTCCAGACTCGTTTATATATTTAATTCATATGTCAGTGTCAGAGATTAAGAATTACATTCATAAAAGAACAGAAAGAAAATTAATATTTTAAATAATTAATAATAAAAAATAAATAATTAATAATAAAAAATAAATAATAATAAATAAAAAATAAATAATTAATAATAAAAAATAAATAATAATAAATAAAAAATAATAATAATAAATAAAAATAGAAAAATAAATAATAATATTTTTAATATTTATATTTTAATAATATTGTAATAGAAAATTAAATTTAATTAGCATCTTTTAAAACCTCATTCTTTATTTCGAGTTAAGAGAAGAGAACAAAATTAATGCAAATCAATTAAATAAATACAGTAAATTCAACCCTTATCATCACTTATAATCATGACGAGGAAGGGGATAGAAGGTATCAGGGGGTTATTAAATCTCATGGATACTTTCCATTACTGTCTATTCTGTACATCGATGTAAATATTGTTGATAATATTTTAGCGAACAAATTATTTTGAAAGAAAATAAATACAAAAAGTACAAATTAATTTTTTCTTATATAATTATAAGTTTAATATAAAATAAATGTCTATACCATCTTTTTCGTAAAAGTCAACAATTACTGTTAATGAATTTCCAAATTCAAAATATTACTAATCTCTGAGATTTTTCAGATGCATGTCTGATATTTTGTAAAAATATTCTATATTTGATCTTTTCTTTAGACTGTAAACAATACTCCAAACTCCAAACTCCAAACTCCAAAATGAGAAATTGGAGTCATCACAAAATAAAAAAGAATAATGATCAACGCGTGGGACAGAATCTGAAGAGAGAAAGTTGACTTAACTTGTCAGCTGGTCGCTTATAAACAGTCAGTACGGAAAGTATTCTACGACTACAAATGAAATTTGTGAACTCAGGTCGGAAGGTGTTTGCAGGTAGTGATATACAACACTGTTAAACAGATTTTCACACATACAAATACTGGAACCTCCGCTGCCTGTCTAAAAGTTCAGCCACTTGATAGTCGTAGACTCACCTAGGATCCCGATGAAAGTGGGAAACATAACCCGTTTTGTACGGGCAGGACTCTTAAGCACGCCAAGCTCTTGGACGCGCTTCGAAGCACCTCGTGAACGAGCGAGCCGCGACGAGGTCGTCGCGGCGCTCCACGTCGTTCCTCGGTAGGGTGTCGTTAACGGTTTTCACCCTTTTTCTCAAATCCCGTTCGAGATGACGGCAGGACGTATGCCGTCCCGGGTGAAACTCGTCGCTTCGCCGTCGTTGCTTTTCCTCCTCATTATAAGGCACCCTAGCCGAACATCCCGCGGTAAGCCGCCAACGTCCAACGTCGCACCTCCTCCTCCTCCTCCTCGCCCGCTCACGTCCCCACTCGCTTCGTTTCGCTCTTTCTCTCTTCAACGTCCCGCTCACGACGTATATAACGGTGACCGTTGATTCATTTTGGCACGGCACTTGGACTGATTGCGCGCGACACCCGCGATCATTTCTCCGCCGGAGATCGACTCCCGGGTCAAAACAACCACCCAGTAGGCGGTTTACTTTTCGCGGATCTGCTCTGTACGTCCTCGTTTCTCACTAACTCGGTTCGAGAGTCTCCCGACTCCCTCTCGCGCTTACCCTCTTTCTCTCTTGCTCGATCGGTTGCACTCTTTCTTTACCTCTCTCTCTCTCCCTCTCTCTGTCGTCCGTTCTCTTTTTCGATTTTGACTTTAAGATCCCGCTTATATACTTGGAACAGGTCGCGAATTACCCTCAAAGACACGGGCACAGTCTGTTGTTATCCTACTCGCACGCTCACTTTACCTGCTACGCGTTCGCTCGCTTGGTCGGATTCGGGGCGCGGACGACTCCTCGTTCGTTGCTCTTATAGGTGATGATATAGGAAAAGTTTGCCGTATACACTGGCACTGACTGACGTGACGCACGGCGAACGACTCTGATGCAGATGGGGAGAGCAACTGCAGAACTGACCAACTGCAAGACGATTTTACGGGAGTGTATAGCGGGCGCGCCGCGCGGGCGTTATAGAGGCGTATATTCCACCGATGAACAGACGAAGAGCATCTAGATGCGCTAACATGTGGCATGTACGAGAGACTAACTATATGTAGTTATATACACATGTACATGTTATTCGTTTCGTATCATGAGAGCGACCTGGACCTGCGGGTACGGATCATGAATGTGATAGACAATAGACTGTGTGCATACCAACACAAACTTACGGAAGTAATGTTGTGTAAGTAATGTTGTGTGACTGTGTACATGAACACTTTGAACGCCCTCTTTCTGGGGTGCTGTAAGTTCTCGGGTGGTATTTTATGTATATGTACATAACCAACTCACGACTGCAAGTTTGTGTTAGTATGCACATAGTCTATAGACAATAGATTTCAGGGAGTGGGCGATCTATTAACATTCATTAGTTCATGGGCGGTGCAGTTGTCCGACGCGACAAATGTTCGACGCGCCATCTGCCCGTCGCGACAATTAGGATCCCTCGCAGTGAAACTCAAGGCAGAGGGCAGCACGGTAACTAACGGGAGTTTACTAACGCATGTATACATATGGATGCGCGTGATCATGCGCGTGATAAACTGTGTATACGTACATATGTGTGAGAAGAGAAAGTGGCGCACTATTCAAAATGGAAGACGTTTCGAAACGAAATAATATGGAAAAAAAGTATGGCTCTTTAAATATA
>JAPYZR010004352.1:0-31711 GCA_030522945.1 Trichopria nigra | reverse complement strand
ATATGTTTCTGTTTATGTTTCATAAAATTCTGAAACAATAACCGTATAAAACTTCGGTCACATTTACGGAAGCTTCCGAAAGAAATTTTTAACAGTGTATAGTCGACAATCCGTGTATCATTCTTAGGATTTACGTCCAGGTATGCGGAGATTTTATCCAGGAGCTGATTGAAATTAGTCAGATCCATAGTGAACAATTGTTTTTGGGTCTATTCGGATCCATGATACAAATGTAAAGGTATAGCAATGCACATCTTGGGGGCGGAGCCAATTTCGATCTACCAATAAAAAATGCTTCATTTTGTTCGACCAAAATAGAATTTTCTAGCGATTTTGGATTCCCCTTAATCCCCTCCATGTGCCCCAACCCGGGATCATACACACCGCAATTGCTACTGCGGAAAAGGCTAAAACAGACTTCAACGTAGCTTGGTATTGCACCTCGATTGCCGACGTTGGGTTGAAAACAGAAGCGTTTGGACACATGGAGGGGATGAAGAGGAATCAGAAATTAGTACAAACCACGACATTGCTATACCTTTATATTTGTATCATGGTGTTCCCCAACTCCCCATCAAACCCATCCCAATTAAAGGAGTCAAAGAAGACGTGTACCGCGCAATCATCGTTGTACTGAAAGGTAATACCGAAAATTGTCGTGCCACGTATATAATAGTCGAATCGTCGGGAGTGGTATATGCACCGAAAATAATAGCACCGAAGCTCGAATGGTAGGAACCAACGAAAGATCAACCTGATACGGTGAGACGCGGGGATTCGTGCAACGACGTACACGTATACACATAATACTATCTATATGTGTATATACATTATATGATGTCGTCGCTATTCTTGATGCGGAATGGGTATTGCGTCAAGCCTTTGGTATACGTATATAAGCTCCGTCATTACGCATATGAATCGTCGGGTCAATAGAGGTCGGCTGAGGGACTACGTATTACCGGCGCGGATTCCTGGCCGGGGCGACGACGACGTCCCTGGGTGGGTTTGGGGTTAGGGGGGGTTGAACGGGGGCACTCGGTCGGGGTTTTGGGGTTGGGGGGGGGGGGTTAGGAGAATTATCCGCGTATATGCGAGGACGGATACCTATATATACGGGGACGCACGCCGAAGTGCTAAATCCTTTCACGTGCGATTTGCTGCCGGCTCAGGAACCTAATAGTCCGCCAAGCGCTACGGTTTGCGGTTTCGACAATTTCCCCGGCAATCGAAACTCTGTGTCTATTCATCGCCACCTCTACCCTCTAATACCGAAGACGCTTCCACTTCGGCAAACCGAATTATACGGCGAGAATTCACCCGCGAACTCTCATTACGCATTATTTCGATCGCGTTCCGGTCATTTCAGAGCTCGTGGCTCGATATCAAAGTTGCCCGAAGAACGTTTCGTTTTCATCATTTTTCCACGTTGTTAAATTCGCCGATTTAATATGCTATTATATATATATATATATGTCATAAAAATGGGAACTTTGATGTCGGTCGGTATTTGTGGAGGGAAATGGTGGTTGGGGGGGGGGGGGGGGTTTTTTATTCCGTTTCGTGGTTGCTCGGGACTTTTCAACTGGACCGTATCTATATATACTATGTATATGTCGGGTTGTGTAGTTTGGTTTCCAACATTCGCTCGATGTCCGCATGCATTCCGCATTGATGTAGGAAGCGATATATGCGAATACTAGACATTTTTACCATTTTTCCGAATGCTTTCGTCCTTTGTCCGGATGAAGGGTTTGTTTTTTAAGAGCAATGGAATATATAAGAGCTAAATCCAATGTACGGGAACTTGTCTCGCAAGTATACCCCTATCCAAGTGACACTATTAATTGTTTTTTTTTTTAAAGAAAATAAAACAAAAAGACGATTATTTTTTCAACACGATGCTCTCATGTCTGTTTTCAATTCTTATCGTCGCCGGTCTTACGACATATTTTGTCAGTAATTGGTTTGAATAATAATTGTTCAAAGAGTGGAGCATTTTTTCCTTTTTATTATAAATAATCAACATTGTTCGTAATCGTTTTATCCACATATATAATTTTTGACCATTATGACAAATCGACAAAATATTCAAAAAGGTGAAAAAAAAACATAAGTTTAAAGATTGACAAGAAGAAAATAAAGGTCGAACAAACTTCGTGGAATTTGACGAAATGAAAAACAAAAATATTGACAATAAGCTATAAATAGAGAAATAGAAAATACTTGATGAAAATGATAAAAGCAGAACATATTCATGGCTAATAATTGTCCAGGAAATTATATCATTCGCAAAAATACGATTAAATATAATAACATTTCGAGAAATTACGTGAGAAGTTATAGAACAAATCAAGAAATGTTGATAATATAGTGACAAAAGTGTATAAGACTTCGTTGATAATCGTGATCAATGTTGATATTTCGAAAAGTTGTGAGAAAATGTAAGAAATTAGAAAATGTTAGCAAAGTTGATAACATTAACAAGTGTTGATAATAGTAACAAACGTTGATAACGATAACAAACGTTGATAATAGCAAGGAAAGGGGACAAACAGTACCAGACGTTAATAACGAAAACAAGAATTGATTGAAGATGTCGGAAATGAAGAAAGTTGACAAACATATCTGAAGTTGATTAAAACCCTATTAGAATTGATGTGATTGGTGAACTGCGATTAAACTAATAAAATTTCGAAAAATCATAGGAAATAACTAAATAAGTTGAACATTACGGAAAACAGTCGATAAGAGCAGAATGTTGATAATAATCGTCCAGGATTTAATATGATTGTGAATATGCGATTGAACGAATAACATTTCGAGAGATTGTAAAGAACGTAAAAAATAAAAAATAAAAACTTACGTTGATAGAAGTTACGAAAGTTGATAAAATAAGTGCCAAAAATGTTAAATGCTGAAATATTTGATGAAAGTAGTAATAAAATTCATCTGTTAAATTAAACGTTGGCTGAAATTCGAGTAAACTATAAAGTTTCGAGAAATCGTTAGAAACGTTACGTTAGAAATTAGATAAAGAAGACATCCAAGTTGATAGAAGTGCCGAAAGTCGATGAAAATTGTCGAAAATGGTAAATTCTGATATATTTGTCTAAAGTTGACAAATATCGTCTCGGAAATGACATGATTGCCAAAATTCTTAAACGCTTAAACATTTAACAAAATATCGGGATATTGTAAGAAACTTGAAAATTAGAAAAATGCTATACTAATTGCAGTAAAAAAGTTGATAATGGTAAAAAGTTGATAATGATTGAAAATGTTATTAAACTCTTCACTTTACGCGAAATTGTAAAAAAACGTCAGTAATTAGAAAAACCTACTAAAATTGAGAATTGTGACAAAAGTTGATAATAATATATCAAACGTTGGCATTAGTAACCTACGTTGATATCAGAGACAACAACTAATTAAAATGTCGAAAATTATTAACGTTGACAGAATCGTAAAAAGTTGATACAAATCGTATAAGAATTGATATGATTGACACTATGGTTAAACCAATAAAATTTCGAGAAATTGTAAGAAACAAGAGAATTAAAAAAAAAACAACTACATTGATATTACAGATAAAAGTTGATATTAGTAAAAAATTGTTGAAAATAATTTCCCAGGATTTGGCATGACTGACAAAATGATACTAAAATCGTAATCCGTCGAAAATTTGTTAGAAACATTAGAAATTAGAAAAAGAATCCAAAGTTGATAGAAGTGACAAAAGTCGAATGTTGAAAATGTTAAATTCTGATATATTTGTCTAAAGTTGACAAATGTATTCTCGAAAACGATATGATTTGAAAAAAGCTATACTAATAATATTCAATAAGTTGATAATGGTAAAAAAGTTGATAATGATTGCCTAGGAATTGATACGATATAGACAAAATGTATACGTAAAAATATGTAATTAGAAAAACCTACTAAAATTGCGAATTGTGACAAAAGTTGATAATAATATATCAAACGTTGGCATTAGTAACCTACGTTGATATCAGAGACAACAACTAATTAAAATGTCGAAAATTATTGACGTTAACGTAATTGTAAAAAGTTGATACAAATCTTATAAGAATTGATATGATTGACACTGTGGTTAAACCAATAAAATTTCGAGGAATTGTAAAAAACAAGAGAAATTAAAAAATAAACAACTACGTTGATATTAGTAAAAAATGTTAATAATAATTTTCCAGGATTTGACATGACTGATAAAATGCTATTACACTAATATAATACGTCGGAAGATTGTAAGAAACCTAAGAAATTAGAACAAACTAAATATGTTGATATTGAGGACAAAAGTTGATAATAATCGGCTAGGGATTGGCCTGATTGGAAAAATTCCATTAAACACAAAAAAGTTTTGAATAAAGAAATGAGAAAAAATATCTAAAGTTGACAATGACAAACAAAATAATGAAAGTTTGGCTAAGTTTGGAAAAAAGTATGCACTATGATGTAAAATCGATTTTTAAATGTTGACATTTTCTTAAGTCCTTACTTCGTATCGACAAATGGTATATGGGTTGAATATCAATATATTCAATAATATAAAATTACCATTCTTCATGATTGTAAAGAAATGTATACAATTATTTTTTTTTTCGCAAACCAACACGGTGATGAATTTTTACCAGCACCGTAAAATGTAGTCTACATATATATACGCGCATCGGCAATTGTCGAACATTCGTTAAGAATAATGATTGTCTTGTTTCAGTGGAACTGACGGAAGCTATGCAGCGCGACGCCGCCTACCCGACTTCCGGCGCTGTTGGACTCTACGTCGGGATTCTATTTCCGGTGACGTGGTTTCTCGCAATAGCCCAAAACCGCCAAATTTTACTCCATTGACGTGTCACTTCCGTTAGAATTTTCGACATCACGCAAAAACCGCACTACACTCATTGCACGTCGCGGCTCACGACGGGGGGTGCCTTCGAAAGAGTACGAGGCCTGGAAGTTTTTTTTTTTTTGTTTTTTGTTTTAATGGCACCGTTATAGGTTAAGTCTATTTAATTTATTTGAAAGCGCACATGATGAGAACAGGATAGGAGTAGGCATAGCTCACAGCGAATGATCGAATAAAGATTAATAAATATTTTATTAACAAGATGACGTCCATTTTATTTATTGTCCTAACGTCAGGACTGAGAAGGGAACGAATCAATCCCGGTTTTGTCCTACGTTCGTCCCTCGACTTTTCCATGATGAGTAAGTATATATCCATGACTGACATTATTAGAGTTATCGCCTGTGAAATTGTTGGGATGTGACGAGAGATGGTACTGTTTATGTTAAAAAGAATATTGACGATGAAGTCAAAAAAATGACTGTATATTTAGAAAACACTTTATTGGCTCTGTCAACGAATGACGACTTTGGACAATTTCAGTACATTGAGTGTGTGTCAGACTTTATATACTATGCGTGTTTTTTTTTGTGTAAATAGAAATACAAAACCGTCGTCCGTCGAAGAGACGAAACGAACGCAATGTTTATTGTTCTTTTACCGTTTTCGATCTTCATATACTTAGGCCATATTGGCATTGTCGGATAGATATTGGACACGAGGGGGGTAATTCGTTGCAGACAATGAAGACTCGAGTGTCAGGCGTATCCTGATATTGCAGGTGGATAAAGTGGTTGAGAGCCGGGCGATATATAGTGCTTCTTCCTCGCTACTGGTCGTCTATATGTATATGTGGAAGGAAAAAAATGCGAACGTTGAAGAAACGTCATATATTATAGGAGTAAAGATACATTTTAAAATGTTTGTTGTTTTAAATTGAATTATCTTATTAGTTTGAAATCAGTATAGTTTATTATTGTTTCTATTTTACGCACAGTGTGCATAAAAACGCATTTTACGCACTAAAAACGATGCGTAAAATCGAATTTTACGCATACTATTGCAAAAAAATAAGAAAGTTGATGTAAAGATGTCGAAATGGTTAACTTAGGTAATACATGTCTAAATTTGACAATAATCTTGTAAGAAATTGTATGTGTGACCGAATTCATTTAAACATATAATGAAATTGTAAGAAACCAAGACATTATAGAAATGAAACATAAAAAACTTGATGTATGATGTAAAAGATTGATAAAAAAATGACGAATTAATGGAAAAGCGAAGTAAAATATAATAAATATATATATATATATATATATGTGTGTAGGAAAATTGATAACGAAATATTCAAATATAGATTGACGCAAATTGAAATGGATGAAAGGTAATAAACTTATTTTTTTTTTTTTATGGAATGAAAGCACCCATGTAAATTGAAAAATTGACGAACATAAAATGCATTTGACAAGAATGAAAAAACTGATTCATGTTGTAAATTTATTTAACGATAAGAAAGTAAAATCTAAAATGAATAATTATTATAAAAATTATGAGCGGAAATCAATGAAAGTAAAAATTACCAAAATAATGAAAAAATTATTACAATTAAAAATAAATGGTTAAAATGATGTTAATTTAATATTAAAATTGAAAATTAAGTAAAATTTACCAAAATTAAGAAAATATAGCAAAAGTTCAAAAATCAACTGAAGATAATTTAAATTGTAATAGAGAGTCTCTATGTTGCATTCTTTTGCATTGAATTTAAGTACGTTATTAATATCAAAAAATTATTTGTTGATAAGTAATGGAAGTTCGTATATTGATTAATAACAAACGATAAAAATAAATACACCGAATAATAAGTGACCTCTTGTTCAAAGTATTTACAATTGATTCACTTTTCTGTAGTTTATATGTACAGTAAGAAATGATACAAAACGCAACTGATGTAATTAAGAATTTTTTATGAAATCGATTCAATATTGTGTTGCTAATAGGGAAAACCTAAATAATTTATCAATCTTGATAAAACTATTTCTGATTATAAAACGAAAAAGTACCTTATAACGAAAAGTAATCAACAATTGTAATCTCAGAAGCAGACAAAAATTGACACAGACATATATCAACTAAAAAATATAAGATTTAAGAAAATTACAGAAACATGGGCAAACCTCGAGAAAGACTAAAGAAATGACAAAAGTAGACAATCTTATATTCATATATAGCTATATACTAGTAATCGAAAAATAAACGAGTAAAATTTAAAGCAATGAAAAGCGACAAAGATTGATAAGTTTAAGTTTCTTACATATTATTTATTATTTGCAAGTATTGTAATTCCTTAAGGTTTTTCTAGATTATCAAATTTTTTTTTTTTTTAATTGTACAATTTTTATTCTTTATTTTATATTCATACATGTATGAGTTCCTGTAAATGTCGAAATAGTCTAATGACCTTGACGTTGATGCGCCGATAAATAAATTAATTAAAAAAAAGATTGATAAAAGTGTAAAAGATTAAAGTTAAATAATAGAGTAATTTAGGAATCACGACAAAAAAAAAGACGACAGCAATTACTAACAACGAATTGGCAAAAAGTAGAAAATATGTAACTTTTGTAAGTTGAGAAAAAGTCAAAGATAAAAAGGATACGGATAAAAATGATACAAATGTTGAAACGTAAAAGATAAATCGATAAAGATTTGTATATATTATAAACAATGAAGATGGATGAAAGTAAAAATATCAACAAACAATATTGGGGTATCGAAGGAAGAATAAATAAACGTAGAAAAAAATTTTGTAGAAAATGAATAAGAATATATGATTTTAGAAATATTTTCAAAATTAAGAAAATTACATTGTTTTATATTTTAATAACAAAAGTTGACATAATTGAAATGAGTTGTAGTCCGCAGAGGTGATTGAAATTGTTTAATTAGTATTAGCATTACATTATGACCAACGTCGAGAACAAATAAAAATCTAGAACATTCTAGAATCTAGAATCTAGAAAAATCTAGAATAATTCATAATATAAAGAAACTTAGACCAAAAAAAAAAAAATACAGGTTTGTCATTACAATATCAAGAAAAGTAAACTCAAATTGTAGACATCAATTCAAATCTCAAAAGTAACGAACATCAATAAAACCTTATTGTTTTATGCATCATGCATTAAAAAATGTCCAAGATATCGTTTACCCAATCGTCAACTAAGGAAGGAATAAAAATTTGTACCTTAAAAAAAAAAACGCACAATTGTTCCGGAAGTCGCGTAATAAAGAAGTATGAAAACTTTCGAGTGAAATCAAAGTTACCCGAGAAATAAAAACGAGTCGTAAAATTTCGAACTTCTATAGAGTTTTGGAAATTATGTAATTCGAATTGAAATTCCATAAAGGTTGACGTAATTCCGCAAGTTTGGATATTACAAAAATCATATTTTTTCAATCCAAATATATTCTACGGCCTAGGATATTTATACATTTTATTACTACATCTTTCATTTTTAAATTTTAACGTTCGACATTTTCAACAGCTGTCTTCTTGATTCGCCTCCTTTCCTCCATTTCCTCTCCGTCTTTTTTTTTTCTTTCATTTGCTTGATATTGTTTGCAATTTATTTTTTCAATTGTAACTAGGGGCTTCGCGCCTCTCAGAGTGCCAAAGGTTTATAAACGTTTTAATTTTTATTTTCATGATTTATTTAAATATTATGTTATATAATTATTGGTAAATAATTCATTCATAATAATAATTAATTAATAATAATTAATTTAAATTAAGAAAATATTGCAAATATTATTAGTCTAGGAGGAAAACATGAGGTTCATTCAAATAACATACTCATTCATGATTTTGTGCAATTCTGTGTGCAAAGTAAATATTACCGCACTAATGTGAGAGGTGTGCGCATTGCATAAAATATCGTATTTAACTTGTGCGCAACTTCACCGCCACCCTTACTGCTCGTACGGTAATGTTAACTTTGCGCACTTGTCGCGTAATATACTATTATATCGGGAATTGAAGAAAGCACTTTCAAAAATTCAAAATGTATTAGATAATGAAGGAAACATTGTAATTGACGAAAAAAATATTTCTCGTGGTAAATGTACTAATTCTATTCAAAATTATATTAAGAAATGAAATTTTCATGCAGATCAAAATCAACAAAACATAAATAAGATTATTATTAAATGTTTTATTACATTTTTGGGTCCAGTCTGAAACGTGATGAAAAAACATATAGTAATCTTTGTTTATAGTCCCTATATCTACAGTAGGGTCCACGTAATTGTTCACCCTATCTAAATGTCATTCATCACTGATGAACTACGATTCAATCTTTTTAGTTAGACGCAGAATATATATAATTTCATCTCCTTTTCGATTTTATTATAGTTCAGCTACTCAGCCTTCTTTTATTTCTTTATCTATTTGTTTTTCCTTACTGTTTATTTTTCCTTACGGATCTCCTTTCATTTTCCCCAACTACTTTTCTTTCCCGTTCATTTGTCTCTTTCCCTCGTTACGCGGAAAATTGCGGGAGAACTCGAGTATAAACGACGTTTTCGCAATAAACTCGCGTGCGTATTCGCGCGTACTATATATAAATGTCGCGAGATGTAAATCTGACGTTGACGGCAAAAACAAAAGAATGTCGGGGCTCTGGGATTATAAATTGGCGTCGCTAATAAGCTCGCGGCAAAGTGAGGTATATTCGACTTACGAGGGTCGTTTTCGAAAATGCTTCTCTATACGGTGTTAAAGCGGCGTTTAAACGAGGCTGTGCGCGAATAAAATGACGTCGCGCGTTTACGAGCGCCGTGAATCAACATGCTTTATGATTGTTTCTGGTGGAGGAGGGAGAGAGAGATAGAGCGAGGGGTGGACCCCCCCCCCCCCCACGAGGGGGCGGGGGTTGCAGTCGCTTCGGAAGGTGAAAATTGGAAAACTGTTTTGTTCGTGGGTGCATTGTTCAAAACGCTTATACGAATTGGAGCAGCCAAAAATCGAGGGCTATATAACTGCTGTATATACATATAGGGAAGGGAGGTTGTCCGACAGGGATGAATATATGTAATATAGAGGGGACCTTCCCTTCTAGCAACGTTCACTTTTAATCAAATGGCTTGTTTTTATATTTTAGCGAATTTCGGAAAAAAAAGAATATGAAGCGTCTGCCGAGTGAAATAAAACGCGTAAGGGCGTCTGGGAATTAAATACCCACGCATTTGCCAATTTCGTAATAGCGACGGTTCATGCGAACGCACCCATTGGATACACTGTCAAGTAGGTAATGATCAAAATGGGAAGTTAAACGACCTATATTGTTGGATGAAGGAAGAATTTTTAAATATTTTATGAATGAATTTAATTTTTGGGTATTACTATAGACTTTTGCGGGAGTCGCTATAAAAGAAGCCTTCCAACTATTCCATTAATTAAAATTAAAAAGTAAGAATATGTGTAAATTGTGCGGATTTTTTGTTGAATCTTTAAATTTGATCGTTAGTGAATTTCATTCGTTATTTTATTATTGTTATCCGAGACTTTTAGGGGATGTTTGATATGCCAGGTCGATTGCCTTGTCAGGTCGATTTTTTGAATATTTTCTTTTTTGTTGTAACGGTTTCGTTCGAAGAGATTATTTACAGTTTGTTGGATATTGCCACTTTAAATGATGTTGGTTATTTTTAATTGGCTCACGTTTATTAACGTCTAAAGGAGAAAAGTTACCGATATAAGAGAAAATGAAAAGTGAAAGTTAAAAGTGATTTTGACACAATTTTTTTTTTTTAATTTTGAGTTTGGTTGGGTAACATATGCAATTTCAAAAAAAAAGACTTATGAACTTCGGTTAAAATATGATTATAAGAATTGTAAATTAATTATTCTTGTTGCAGATAAGGGACAATAATGTATTTGAAAGTTCTCGATCAATTTTAAACTAATTTCATCGATATTTCTATGGGGATTGTATGCGTTTTGTAGAATTTTCCCCCACCAATACCCAAATTTTGAAAACCAAAACGATTCAATGATTTTTAATTTAAGTTTCTTTTTTTTTCATTGTTTTATACGTGAATGTTGAAACAAATAAATTAAATAAAATTTTCTAAAATAAAAACCATGTAGAATAATGAGGTATATCAATATTTTTCTATCGATGGTGAAACTTTTGGTGATCACAAGTTTTCTAATATTTTTCAATAGTTTTTCATTTCCGATATTTCTTCATCTTTTACAATCGGTTTAACCGTATCAAGTTTTATAGATTTTTTCAACACATGCTTTATCGATTTTTGTAAAAATAAGTTTATTATTTTTTTAATATCATTTTTTTAATAGTTTAAAAATTGTTTGCAATACTTTTTTAATAATTTTTAAATGGTTTGCGGTAGTTTAAAAAATTTGTCATTCCTTTTTTCTGAATCGTTTATCATTGTTTTTTTTTTCAAACGCTTATACGATTTGGAGCAGCCAATATCAAAAAATATAAATATTTTCGTAAAAGTCGTGAAATTAATTTTTTTAAGCAATATATGCAAATTTTTCATTTTCGCAATACTTTTTATTTTCTTTTTTAATTAATTTCCTAATTTTATCAATAGTTCAAATTTGTCACAGTACTTTTTAAATTTTGTCCAATATACTTTTTTAATTTTATCCTATATTTTTTCAATTTTTTTCAATACTTTTACAATTTTTTTAATGAGTCGTCAAAAGTTTTCCGCTATACTTTGTCAATTATTTCCAATACTTTTTAAATTGTTTCCAATACTTTGTCATTTTTACGATTAATTTTGTTAATGTTTTTATTTTTTAATGTTTCTAATAGTTCAATTTTTTTCAGTATTTTCCAATGTTTTCCAATATTTTGTTATTTGTTTCCAATACTTTTTCAATTGTTTCCAATACTTTGTCATTTTTCCCTGATATTTATTACATTATTTAATAACTTTAATAATTTTTAAAATTGTTTTTGGTAGTTAAATTTTTTTTCTGTGTTTTTTTTTCAATTTATTTCCAATACTTTTTGAATATATTCCAACACTTTGCCAATTGTTTCCAATAGTTAATTTTTTTCAATATTTTCTCAATTTTACAAAAATAGTTTACTGATTTTTTTTTCAAAATGGGTTTATTTTGAATTTCCAGAAATTCTTTAAACATTAAGAAACAATTTTTGATATGAATAACGTAACACCATTTTTAAATACGTATATAATAAATTTGTTAAAACTTGAAAAGTCGTATTATATATAAAAAATGCATTAAAAATATGCATGTTCAACATCCCAAAAACATCCCAAAAAATACTTAAAAACGCTAAGGTGTGATCGAAGACTACTTAAAAAATGTCTCGATTACGTTACATTTGTACGTATGGTAGAGAATTGTCAATTGAAAATAATATAAACATATATAGAAATGCCCATACAAATAAAAACCCCTTTCATAAGTTATCCTGTTGACGAAAAAAGCAATGAAAATAAAAACAAATACAACCTTACATAATTGCAGCTCGGAGCGAAATGAATTTTCGAAAAGGGAAAAGCATCGATGGTCATTCATTTTTCATCCCTCATTGTAATATAACTCTATTGTCCCCGTTCATTATTATTGCGCAGAGTAAAGTGAAAGTAGGTTATCGTCATATCCGGGCGTGCATTTTTATTGCCGTGCATGTGACATTTTTCGAATTTGCCCTGTTTGCGCTGAGTTTAACGGCGTCGAATTTGAATACATATTTCATATCTTTTGTAAAGAATCGTAAAATATATAAGTTGCATAATATAATAATGATTCGCGTTTGTCTCTATTGTCGTTCGATAATACGCACGGGGCACTGCATCGAAACTATACACAGATTTATGTATCGAAAAATGTTATAAGATAATTTCACGTTCGGTTGCGCGGATCATATTATATTCCGTCTCGCGGGAACTGATGCAATGAATTGCAGTAGATAAAAAAAAATTTTATCGTTCAAAGACGAATAAATATAGAATAAAAATGAAACGAAAACTAATAGCCAGGCCATTCAATTTTCTCATTGAACTGCTGACTGATAAACCGTGAGGCTAATAGAATTAAGAGCAACGCGACATTATTTTTGCATTCTACGAGAACATGTGGGTATAAAATGAATATTGTAGAAAGAAGGATCTAAATGTGTGATTGAAAATTATTAAGGATAATTTAAATTTCGCTGAGAGATTTAAGAAAAAAATATAAATAAAAAAAAAAAAAAAAAAAAAAAAAAAAAAAAAAAAAAAAAAAAAAAAAAAAAAAAAAAAAAAAAAAAAAAAAAAAAAAAAAAAATAACAGATGATAAAAAAATGTCGATATGACAAGATTCCATTCAATGAAAAGATTTCATAAATGAGTCATTGTCGGTTTTTCGTCGTGACGGCTTTTTGACTGTCGGTTTTTTTATTGTCGGTTTTTCTGTTTTATGCTCGAAATGCAAATTTGTCTAAATGAAGTTGATCAAATGTACAATAGTTGATACGATAGTCAATGTTTAACAAAAGGATAAAAGTTGATAATCTGACGAAAGTTAAGAAGTCAAACATAAACACAAATTTGGCAATTAACAAAAGGTTGGATAGGGGCAAAAATGACAATGCTGGAACAATTATCCAAATAAAAAAGTGTACAAAATAGGGAAAACAATGCTTAACAAAAGGATAAAAGTTGATAATCTGACGAAAGTTAAGAAGCCAAACATAAACAGAAATTTGGCAATTAACAAAAGATTGAATAGGGGCATGTACAATGTACAATGTACAAAATAGGGAAAAGTTTATGAAACAAAAGAAGTTGACAAAATTAAGAAAAATTAATGAAACAAAAAAAGTTGACGAAACAAAAAAATTTGATTGAATGAACAAAGTGAATAATTCAATGACGAAATTAATAGACGCAAAATGTTCCAAATGAAAATTTGTCAAAATGAAGTTGATCAAATGTACAGTAGTTGATACGATAGTCAATGTTTAACAAAAGGATAAAAGTTGATAATATGATGAAAGTTAAGAAGTAAAACATAAACAGAAATTTGTCAATTAACAAAAGATTGAATAGGGAATTGATGAAACAAAAACAGTTGACGAAACAAAAAAATTTGATTGAATGAACAAAGTGGATAATTCTATTACAAAATTAATAGAAGCAAAATGTTCCAAATGAAAATTTGTCAAAATGAAGTTGATCAAATGTTGATTGGGTAGTCAATGTTTAATAATGGGATGAAAGTTGATAATCAGATGCAAGGACAAAAATAAATTTGGTAATTTGAACGAAAAAGTGGAGGAAATGGGACAACGCCTTTAAAATTTATATTTTTGTTTAGAATTAATCGAATAATTTCTGTCCGATTCTTTGCAGATTATTTATTGTAAGCATTTTCTAAAAATGTTGGATTTTTTTCTCAACTTTTGATCTTTTTGTTTTAAATCAATGTATATTGGTCTATACATAATTAACTAAAAACTAATTATTCATGACGTAAACAAAGAACACGATTATACTAATCCCTTATATGAAATTTGACAGTTGGCTATATTTTTGAAGGATTAGACTATATATATATATCTGATGAGTTATAACAATCGAGAATAAAATGAATAAAGCTTGTAACATTTTTTTCGAAAATCCCTGATTAAAGCAGTATAATCGATAAATGAAAATGAAACGCGAACCAATATGTATAGACTTTTCAACGAATGACAAAAATACAATTATATGCTGAAAAAAAAAAAAAAAAAAAAAAATGTTGGAAAAGCTCTTTTGCGCGCAGGGTCAAAAGGGAGTAAACGCGTTAAAGCGAGGCCAATTGCGAAACGGCCGTCGATATTCACTGCGGGAAATACGTCTTCGTAATTAGCCGTGGAGACGATTAATTACAAAATTCACTGGGCGATCAAGCTCGCGCTGCAATTTCTCCGATTTGCTCGGGGGGTTAACTGGCGCGAGCGAACGGGGTGGGCTCGGGAAAAATGGGTTTGTCAATAAAAAATGTTTGCCATCTTGCCCGTTAACGCAATTCAATTTCGCGATAACAAATAGCGATTCGTAAGCCGGAATAGCAGCCGGCTATCGAAAAACGATTAAATCGTTAAAATATATCGGGACGACGGACGACCGGTGATATTTTCTCGACCGATGGACGAAATCGCCGAGCTTTCGGTAGCACGCTGCGGCGTCGGCGGCGCGGCGCCGACAAAATTGACCTTGTTTCTAATTTTGTTTACTTTTAGAGATTGCCCAACAATTTGCCATTTCATTCCGGATAAATAATGGCCCTGGGTCGCTATTTGTTGTGCCGCGACACTTGATGCCATTGACTCTTTTAATTATCGGAATATACGCGGACGTAGTCATTCATTGGATGGCAAAGTCGTATCATCACTTTCCCTATCATTTTTAGAAATTGAAATCACATCTGAAGTTTATCTATATTGTCTATTTCTATGGATTATTAATGATTTGATATTGAAGATTGGTTTGATATCTACTGACGTTAGGTTAGGTCTAATGTGGTCCAAAATGAAGGTTATCAACACATT
The DNA here is from genome assembly GCA_030522945.1 of Trichopria nigra. Classification (NCBI taxonomy): domain Eukaryota; kingdom Metazoa; phylum Arthropoda; class Insecta; order Hymenoptera; family Diapriidae; genus Trichopria; species Trichopria nigra. Next base: position 16,245 of record JAPYZR010004352.1, on the reverse strand, counting down.
AATGGAAATTAATAAAAATTGACGGCATTATCTTTTAACCTTTTGTTAAACATTGTCTATATTATCAACTATTGTACATTTCATCAACTTCATTTTGACAAATTTTCATTTCGAACATTTCGTTTCTGTTAATTCTGTAATTGTATAATCTACTTTGGTCGTTTCATCAACTGTTTTTGCGCTCTTACTGTTTGCCTATAGTTTATCAACTTCTTTTTTGTTTCAACAACTTTTCCTTACGTTGTCCACTTTTTTATTTCGAAAATTATTGCAGCATTGTCTTTTCAGTCCCTCGACAATTTTTTGTTAATTACTAAAATGATTAGTTTATTTTAGCTTCCTAACTTTCGTCAGAAGGAAGGGATATTCGTAAAAACGATAAACGTTGATAAAGAGAAGAATGAAATTCATTGGCAGTTGATTTAAAATGATTCAAATCGACGACAATTTGAGGGATGCCGGTGAAAATTGACAAATTATATTAAGACTAATGGAAAAGAAAACAAATCAAAGTTGAATAAAGGCGAAAGTTAAAAAACAGATGAACTTGATTCACGACGAAAGTTGAGGATGAAACGAAGAAATGACAAGGTTGACAATAGTTGACAAGGCAGAACAAGGTATATATTTAACGAAACGAAACAAACTTGACAGAGCGAAGTGATGAAAATTCTTTAAAGTGAAGTTGATAAGACAGGCAGTATGGAAAATGCAACGAAAGTTGATAATGAGATGAAAAATAAAACAGATAATTACGTGAATATAGAATAAAAAGTATTAGGCAAAACAAAAAAAAAATCAACAGTAATATTGGACGAAAATATCAAAACGCGTCAAAATAATTAAGTTGATAATGCATACAAAAGTTTATAGAATGTACAAAGGTTGTCAGTCAGAGGAGAGTTAACAAGAGAACAAGCAAATTTTCAAAATTCGATCAAGAATGGTTGACAACAAAAAGTAACTAAAAAACAATTAAAAGTTGATAAATGATGAAAGTTGATAAAACAAACAAAGGTTGACGATAAGCACATGAAAGTTGTGCTCGAAACTCGAGTAAACAAAGGAAATTTGACGAAGAAATTTTGATAAGACGAGGAGGAAGAGAACCTAGTAATGCGAAACAAAATTGACATAATATAAATGGCGAACGAAATAATGAAAATTCTTCAAAGTGAAAAGTTGATAAAGCATCAATATGATTTCCAATGTTGACAACGATAGGAAAGTTAAAAATAAAATGAATAATAAAAAATAGGGAACAAAGATAATTTGACATTTCGAGATGAATTATCGAAGAAAACAATGGAACATTGACAAATGATGAAAGTTGATAAAACAACCAATGTTGATAATGAGACCCCAGCTGTAGTATAGATAAAAAAATGATAAACCAAATAAAAATATACAGAAGGAAAAGTGGACAAAACAAAGGAAAATTCACACAGAATAATCAGTGGACGAACATAGACAAGGTAAACAAAAATGTATGAGACAAAACAATGAAAATTCTTCAATATAAAGTTGATAAAACGTACAATAAACGAGCAGACGGGCAATGCTGACAATGAAACGAAAGTTGATTATGAAATGAAAGAAAAGGAGACACAGAAATATTAACAGAAATATTGAATATAAATCTCGTCATACAATGAAAGTTGATAATATATACAAAAGTTTACAAAATATCTATACGTTGACGATCATACGACGGTTGACACGAGAGAGTAAAGATAATTAGACTATGACAGCAATAATTGTCGAAAAAAAAATGTCAAAAATAATGAAAATTCGATAAATATTCAAAGTTGATGAACTATTCAAAGATTGGTAACTTCACGAAAGTTGACCAATTGAACAAACATTTAACAAAGCAAAAGCAAAAAAAAAATTTAAAAGAAAAAGTGGACAACACAAAGGAAACTCGATTAAACAAAGGAAATTTGACAAGGAAAAGTTGAAGAGAGGTACATAGTAACGGAAGATAAGAGTTGATAAAACAATCAAAATGCGCCAAAACACTATTAAACTAAATTTTATGCAATATAATACGTTGACAATCAGACGAATGTTGTTGAAGAATTTGAACTTTATTTACGATTAATATTTCTAATAATTTTAACATTAAAATCATAACAATTGCCATTGAATATTTCATGGAAACTTTTTGAAAAATGTAGGAAAAGGCTCGTGAAAAAGAGGGTAAAAGGATTTTCACAGAAATACACAGAGTGAAAGGGGAGAAAAAGGAATATAACGATGTAAAGACAATCGACTAAAAAATCCAATGGAGATTGAATAAAAATATAAACAAATTGATAGAAATTGGCAGGCGAACGTAAAACGTACAATCGATAAAATTGAATACAGATTAGTTCATGCAAGAAACAGTCAATCCGTGAAAAATTGACGCGGGAGTTGATATAAAAATGATCAAAGTCGAACGAAGTATTCAGGTATAATTCTGGAATATATATATATATATATATAGTAACACTGCAACAATGGTAAACTGATTGGAAATATCGGTTTACTATTGAAATACGGAAGAAGTAGAATAAACGGGGAATGAAGTAAGAAAAAGGTCAGCAAATAACGATCAGAATGACATAATGAGATAAATAACCAAGTTGAACTTTGTGATTCCTCCTTAATGGTCTATTTATTTATTACTGATGTTTTACGAAATAAGGTTCGTTGCTGTCGAATGATACGTTACTTATTTACTATAGTAGGAAAGTTGATAAGAGGTTTAAATTGAATTTAATGAACTGTCTAATAAAAGTAAAAAATTTATCCTACGGAACAATGTTTCGGACGAAAGTTGTTTAGTATAATGAGGCCCATCTTTCTGCACCATTGGTTTTGACCTTGCGGTAAATTTTCAGGTCAATTTAGAGGTCCAAGTGATTTTTTCAATAGGAACCCCTATTTCGATATCGGATTCTAAAAGAACGGTAAATTTTACTTCCGAAACGATAGTTAATAATTTTCTAGGTTAAAATACGAGGGTTTCCTATAAAACCTTCCTCGAATCTTCAGATAACCTTGAAAATTAACTTCGAGGTCAAGATGATCAAGACCGTTGACCCCGAAACCTTACATTTATTCGCCGACAAATCCTGAAAAGTTCAAAGAAACCTGCTTCTGGACGAGTTTTTAACATTTGACCTTTGTTTGACCTTCTGAAGGTCACATTCTTACAAATTAAAAATTATCGTTTCGGACGTAAAATTTTCATTCCATTTAATTCCATTTAATAAAATACTGTTGACCTTGGAATAACATTCAAGGTTATGTTCAAGGTCAAATATCAATGGTACATTAAATAGGAAGGGAAAAATCGTAATACTTTCGTATTATGTACCACTTCCGCGAAAACTTTTGGATCACCCTGTGTATATCTATATACATCTATACACATATTGTAGTACAAAAATATTTGTAATAGAAAATATATAACCTAATAATACTTACATTTTATGGGATGTTCCAATTAAGTGCCAATAATTTACTAGATACTAAAAGTAGATACTATACCTTGATATGCATAGACTTATACAGGAATCGAGCGAAAGAATGAACGACCGATGGCCAAAAGACGAAAGATGTAAATTCGTAATCAGTACATTTATTTAAACAGTATTTACGTCAATGGATATTTTTTACAATATAGCGTTTCATAAATTTGTTTTCATTCTCATGTCGTCGCGTGTACCTTTGATTTATTTGTTAATGCTGCTCAACCTTAGCTTTCCTTTACCTACAACATGATACATTATCATCGCCGGGTATGAATTCGTCTAAACTTTTCTTAAATAATCATCGTTTTAACTTTGCAACAAATTTATCTACACTATCCCCTTTGATAAAAAAAAAAAAAAAAAAAAAAAAAAGGAATGATGTTTTCATTTTTCACCAACGGAGAAATTTCTTTCGGAGACAAGTCGGAAAGAACGAAGAAATCACTCTTAACGAAAGAGCAGTTCAGTTTTCACTCCAAGGAATTTCAAGAATTTTCTCTCCTCTGGCTCTACTTTGTGGAGCTTAAATCGAGTTACCGCGAACGCATACGAGCAGCAGCTCGACTTTTCGCAAGATTGACGCCCGTTCTCTCCTCGACATTTCGAGCCGCCTAGGGAAAAATAACGCGAAATTACTTCAGCGCATTTTTTATTACTTGCTTTAAAAATATTCCCGCCACGGCTATTCTTCTCCCTCTGTCATCGGCGGCTTTTAAAAGCGGCCGATTTCAATTCGAAATGGAAAAGCTTCAATTCGTTAAATTTCGGATTTTCTATTTGGGGAACATTTTGATTCATTTTCGCTCGCATTTTTGCTAAATGAATTTTCAAAAACGACGGAAAATAATTGGTTTCTTGAAAGCACATTCGTAGCATTCAAAAACTGCAGGACCTCCTGAAGATCCATATGTGGTCACGCGTGATGATAACTGGAGTCCCTTGTCAGAGATGTTCGTTATAATCGCTTTCAAGTTCAACAAAATAGTAAGTTCCAACTTAAATATTTCGTTCATGAAAGATGAAACAATGGATACAGGAGTCCCTGTCAAAATCTGTGTACTACCCATATCTATACTGTCCAAATCTGAATTCTCACCTGCATCCTTCTCACGAATCCCATGGATTTGGACAGGGAGTCGCCATGTTGCAATAACGAACAGTACTGATTTGGACAGTGCCAGTTAATCAGTAACAACGATTTCCACTTTTGTTTTGGTTTCTTAAACAAAAAACTTCTTCGCGAACGACGTTCCATAGGGAAAATTGGTAGTAACGAAGCCTGAATTGGTTTGCGAATGGATATCGATAAATTGACTAGTACTTTGATTTATACAATTTTGGAGAATAATGTAAAAAATCTAGACTTCTCGTTTCGCGTCTAATTCGTGTATTTTGCGTTTCGATTATCGTTCTTCCTTCGCGCGGACCTCGATCCGTGCATTCTCCACGAGGATGAGACAAAGCGAAAGGAAAAAAAAAAAAATGTTGAGTGGAGAAAAGCACGCGAGGAGATCAGCGCTCGCTTCGTTTGTTTGCAAAAATTAAAAACTATACAGTCGTCGGGTGTTTTCGCTCCGCATACGTTCGATGCATTCTACTTGCCTAAAGGGCCACTTTACATTGTTTATAAGCGACGCGAGTCCCATTGTCTCGCGTGCGGCCTTATAGGAACAAAATCGAACAATTGTCAGCGCGCAATCAAGGAAGAGGAAGCACGCGGTAGTCCCATTCCTTCCAGTTTCGTACTAGCCGAATAACGATGATCGAGGATAACGTTGGATCGATTGTCGCGATCGACTGGATGGGTTTGGCGTCATATCACTGAAATATCACCAAATGATATGCACTACTGGATTGTCAGTCACTAATGAAATCCCATCTGAACGGATCATCGGTTGGTCGTTACTTGGGTATCAAACAGATTGGCACCGAAAATGTCATCCTAAACGTTGCATTATTACTTTAGCGGGGGTGGTAAATTTGCTTGCTCGATATATGACGTATAGGCTTTCTGGAGTATCGGCGGACAATGATAGTCAACACCAGATCGTCATAAATATAATTTGAGAAATGATCGTCGTTGGAAGTCCACCAGAAAGCAAATGATCACCATCCGATCTGCGAATCGTTCATCAAAGCATATCAGGAACCTTGGCAGATAGTTAGGATATCTGATGGCTATTGGGTAAAGTTGAATCGGCAGTGTTGGCAATGATCTCACGTGGAGTCGAATTGTCAGGTCAGGGTGTATACAAAAAATAAAAGAACGATTAGCACGGGGTGTTTGTCACTGAAGCATATAGTTTAGCAGTAATTGTCACTGCAGTCACACCGAATGAACAACACTGTCGGGTCGTTGCGCACTACACAGGAGGTAGTCAGTAATCGAACGAAGCATCCGAGTACGAACTGAAAGTGAAAGATACGGAACTGGCGCGAAACAGGATTATACCCGGAGGTAAAAATAGGGCGATTCCTCAGTTTGAGCGAGTAGCGCTTCTCCTCCTTCTCCTGGATCCTACGTTTCTGTTTATTATAAACTGTACATCGAGGTCGGACTCGTTCGAGCTGTCATAATAATATATATATATATCAATCAATATTCGTCGATAAACAATATTCTCAGGTGGCGCCACATATAATATTACTGTACAATTTCGTTGAGTTTCTCAAGACGCTACACTTGATATTCTTGCTTATGTACAGAATTGCGATACACTCATAACCGACGCACATTTTACGACTGTCGTCGAGCTTCTCGGTAAAAACGAAAAGAAAAGAAAAGAAACGATTAGAACGGGATGCATTCGTAAACGAGCATTTACTTTTGTATTGGATTTTCCACTTTTTGATTCCTGCTCGACGCGGAGCGGTGCGAAACGCTGCAATGAATCGCGGTCGAGTGGCTTGTGAATCAATTGACTATTATCCCGCACCAGGAATCTGTTTGTCAATTAGTTCCACGGGCCGTTGCTAAATTAAGCAGGTGTGCGAGATTAATCGAGAATCGAATCTTCGACGAGACACCTCGTCGACATTATCGGCTTGACTTTGTCTCTATCGGACCTCGCACTTTTCGTCACTCGTCACTGGAGCAGATTCTTTCGTTCTTCGACTAGTCGACGCTACAGCTCGATAATATCACTTGGTTGCCCGGTTCGACAGCTCACCTCAGTAGATTCGCCACGAGGATGGTCAAGGTTGCCAGGAGGATCGTCGGGGTGACGCCGCAGCTGCCCCCGTGCTGCATCGCTGCTGGATGCTCCCCTGGAAAATTTTTAATTTATTTCAGATGATAAAGATTTTTGAAATTTTCTTAATGGTACGAGGGAAATTGCATTTCCCGCACTCGTAAGGAACTGTACCGTTTAGGGGAGAGTCGTCATGGTAGGACCATCGCGTTTATTCCGACATTTATGTTTGCGTGAAAATACAGCATTAAAAGAGGAACTGGTTGAAAATTCGAATACGAGTTTTAATAGTGTCGACATTTATAGCTCTCGAAGTATCATTTTCGCATTCGCAAAATCGCGCAACGGGAAGTATGGAAACACCCAGAAATGTCGCAGTGTTTGACGAATAAACAAACGAACACGGTCGTATAGTCGAGGTAATATTGAACGGGGAATTTAATGATGACCTTGGCAATAAACTTCAAGGTCATTTCAAGGTCAACTCTGTTTATTTTTTTTTGTGCGCGGCAATCGACAGAGCGGGAAATTTTACATTCAAATATGTATTGAAGTTGTGAAACCCGTTTGAACTTAGAGGTCAATACAAGGTTATTTAAATTTGAATAAAATAAAAAGCTTCTCCTAAATTGTGTCGAGGGCCATGACTTATTTCTTGAAAGAAGCAGCACTATTCGTGCTGACCTTCCGATTGACATTGACGATAACCGTCAAGGTCACTTCAAGGTCAGCTCTGTTTTTGCGGCCGCCATTGAAAGCAGATCAAAGTTTGAGCGTCTATCAGGGCCATGCATGACCCGTGACCCTAGTACATTTTTATGCTTTCAGGTTTCCTGAACTTATTTAAGTTTAAATAACCTTGAATTGACCTTTAAGCTTTCAGCGTGCTTGCAGGCTCACGTTCGCGTATACGTGCACGTGTGTGCATTTGCGAAAGCCCGCGTGTTGGTTTGACCCAGTGTGTACGGTCGTAGTCCAGCAGACCTCAGCGATATTGCGACAATGCAGGCGACCCGAGGCAATTTGGTCCTTATCGTCCGCTCCCAGGGCCATCGCGTTATCTCGATCGCGAATCGCACGACGGGACAAGGATAGAATCGAATAATAAAAAAAAAATCTGCAATTAACCGAAATCCATTTGCCCGATTTATTCGTCTCTCTGGACGACGTCAATCGCCAATTTTGGGGATTGTTTCGTGTATATGTGTATCGTCCAGCGATACGAGGATATAGTTGGAAGGTGGCTTTGATGTTGATCGTTAATTGGCAGTCGTAATTGTTGACATTGAATGTTAAATATTTATGGCTTATCTATTTATTTCGTATGATACTGTTGGATGTTGGTTTTTCAACGAGTGACCTACAGTGCAATTGAAAACAGCATATATTGATATCAAAATATTTGAGGTTAGAATTCTGACCGTAAATGCGGATTCCATTGTGTGGCATTTAAACTGGAAATTCATTTTAGTCTTTCTTTTTTTTTTTTTTTTAATAACGGCCATGGAATATAGCAGTCGAGCTTGCAGCGCAAACATCAATTTTGGCTTTTTGTTATGCGCTGGAATGTAATAGATTGATTTATCAAAAACGCCGGACTCTTCGTAATGAAGTTGCGAATATTGTGAAAGTGGTTCTATTTGCCTAACCTAACCTCAAATATTTCAATCCGGGCAAACTGTTAAAAAACAATGTTGCCAGTTATTTATTCAAATATCGTAAGGCTTATAGTTTCTGTACGATTCAAAATATATGATTGATAGAGAACGTTTAATATATAATTTAAGAAATATAATAAACGGTTCACTATATTCATCAATCAGCATATCTTGAAATGTTATTGCGGAACATTAATTAAATTTACATGATATCCGTTCGCTTAGTAAACAAATTCACGAGTGATTGAATTTTATAATTAATTTGTGTAATTACTTGCGAAATTCTCCTCTAGGGATTCATCGAATTTGTCTTGTCATACGCGAGTAATGAGAGAATTTTGATTAATCATGTACGGTCCGATGAAGTGCTGAAATAAAAAAAAATAATTAATCTACTTCGCCGTGACGATTGTTTGGGAAATGCGGACGGAAGTTGACAAATGCAGGCGGAAATGCATTTGTCGAAAAATTACGAAAATAAAGGCGAGCGGGGCAAAACGATTAAAAAGGATGATAAAATTAATCGTAATTTACGTAAGTTTATAAAAGGGAATAGAAATGGTCATTTTTATTATTATTATTATTTATTGTCTTTTTAAATAAAACTAAAAACTATATTTTTACTGCTTGATGTTTCGGAAAACAATGATAAAAATATCAAAATGATGACGAATAGTGAAAAAGGGGTGTAACTGGAGAAAATCGAGAATAGTCTGGAAAATATAAGATTTCTTAACGAAAATTCTTAAAAAATAGGAAACATTGATAGAATTTGACAATAGCAGCAAGCAATAATTATGTTGCATTAGTATCGTGGTTATTTCTTACGTGTTACATTAATGTTACGTAATTGCTACACTGTGGTTGGCTGCGAGTAAATAAAAGTATGATTATAAGGTGGTAAAAAGCACATTTACAGAGATAAGTGACAAAAGATGTCGTTTTTTAAATTTAATTTAAGAAATAATTAGTGACAATAATAAACAAAAAAATTATCATAATTAATCGAGAACATTTTACAATTTAATAAAAACTAATAAAATCAATTAAAATTTTTGAAAACCAGGGAAAAATGGATTATTACTGATCCATTTTTCCTCGGGAATTCATGAATCTTAATAAAACAGGTCTGCATATAATAAAAATAGCATCAATTGACAAAAATGGAAAAAATCGGATTATAATGGATAAAAACAAAAGAGAAAATATATAACAATATAAAAAAAGAATCTGAAAAATATATAGAAAATTGGATTAAACCCGGTAAAAGCTATAAAAAGAAAGTATACGTATACAAACATTGAGGCTGAAAAAACTTGAAATGGACAGTTAATGTGAAGATCAAGAATGTGATTAAGTCCCCGTTTTGAACATTTTCTTAATCCCTTTATATTTAAATTGAGAAATTAGAAAAAAATAAAATAAATGACAAATGGATGATAATTGTAAGAAATTTAAAAAAATTTAAATTAACAAAAATATAGAAATTTAAAAACTGGAAAAAAAAATTTTAAATTAAAATAATGTAAAGATTTAGATGTTTGACTAAAATTTAAAAATTGTTAAATTGACAAAAATTGAAAAAAAAATGAAAATACTCGATTAAAACGAGAAAACATGAAAAAGTTAAGAATTATATTTTATCAATTTCACAAAAAGGTTACAAGTTCAAAAAAAGGAAATTTACGAAATTGATGAAGATCAAGAAAATAATTGATTCTCACGAGTTTTACATTTAAATTATAAAATTAACGAAGAAATAAATAAAATATGATAAATTGATAAAGAATTAGAAAAAAAAATTTAATTGACACAAATTCAAAAATTGTTTGAAATTAAAAATTTTGATATTAACCGATTTGAAAGCAACAAAACCTGTAAGAGTGACTATATAAACAGAATTTTGACGAAAAATGTATAAAAACACTAAGAGTGACTAATAAAACTTTAAGAGTGATATTTCTCACTTTTTGGACTTACTTTTCACTCTAGATTGGAGTGAGTCGAAGAATTTACACTCCAAACAGAGTGAAAAAAGTCTTAAAGAGTGAAAATTCACTCCTTTACCAGAGTAGCTCAATGATCACTCTTTGTGGGGTGAAATTACACTCCAAGAATTTTAGAGCGTTAATAATTATAAATAAACTTTAATAAAAAAGCTTTAAAAAATTAGACAAAGGGTAATAAATCCAACTCCTAGCAATTCGAACCGAATGTTATAAATTTTCGAAAATTAGTCATAGGTTTAGTTTAAAAATCATTATTTAAAAACTTAACAATAAATGATATCATTAACACAAATGCATTTTAATAACAAAAAAAAATGTTAAATTACATATAAAAAAGTACAGGATAAAGTGAAAAATATGAAATTATAACAGTTTTAAACTAAATTAAAAATTGTTTAGGTATTCGCAAACATAAAACATTTGAAATGGAAAATAGTTGATTTGAAACGAAAAATCGCTACTTTTACAAAAATAAAATGTAATTTTTTTTTAAAGTAACTGTAATGAAATACAAAAATTTATAAAACGAATTAATTAAATAAGGAAATTAGTCGTATAGTAATAAATAAAGTTGAAGATAACAATAGATATTTAAGATTATGTATTATATTTAAAATGATCTTCAAATATATTAAATACAGCAAATAAATATTGTTTAAAAATTTTTTTTTTTTTACTTTCAAACGTAAACAGACATTTTTTTAATCGTATAAAATGAATTACCGTCATTATAATATATACCATTAATTTCATTACTATGAGACTATTGGAATCATAATTATTATAATCACGTAATTATTGAGCATTATATCGAGTACTGAACAATGAGATTAATCGTCAATTTGAATGAATTCATCAATAAAAGATAATAATAATACTATAATAAGTATATCGCGCTTTCGAATCATTCAGCCAAATCTTTTTCGTCGTGTTAAATTTTTCATTTGTTTCGTATTAATATATAATATTTTATATAACTAGAAAGCCCGAACAATTTATAAAACATGAGAATGTTTAGTGCATTTAATATATATATGAATATTTAACAAAGTACACATATGTAATTTGAAATGCAAAACTAATTGCCAATATATATATAAAGAAAATAATTCATATTCGGCTGCAGCTCAAAATTGTATTATACTTAATACAGCCATTATTATTATTATTATTATTATTATTATTATTATTATTATTATTATTATTGTTACATGTGCCCATAGAAAATCTGAAAACAGACGCGAGCTTTAAATGTTTCCCGCCGGTATACGTAAACCGCAGAGAAATCGCGGAAAAGCGGGCGCAAAGTATAATATAACGATATCAGAGGGAATAATGGCGATAGTCGTGCGTTATCATCACCGGCGCGGGTACTCGTTATTATCAACACTGAGTGCGTCGGACATTGGTGATAATCGCGCGAGTAAAGCGAGAAATGCAGAAAAAAACGTGGACGAGGTCATTTACAGGTTATGCGTGCCCGAAATTCACTCGAATTCGAAATATCGTTTTGACAAGGCCGACATATCGTCAATAAATTTATGTGCTCGTTAGGAAAACCCGTTCGGGTAAACTGTTGATTACCGTGCTTAATTTGCCCGATTTGCCCTGAAAATGTTATCGGCGATTTAATTCGTGTTGCGCAGTATACCTCGGCTTTGAAATTTCGCAAAATGCATATATTTGTCGAAATTTTGTAAAAAAGAAATGAGAAAATTGATTTCGAACATATTTTTTTGTCATGCTCGTTTTAAAATTCAATCGGGCGGTTGAAATGAGAATCACAAAAATACGTTATTTCTGCACTATATATCCACTTACAAAATGAAAAATTCAAAATGGAGTATTTCAAATTACGAAAAATTCGCCAATTAACGGTCGAGAAATCATTCGAGCTATCTGAAGATTATGTAAGATTATTATTATCTTATTATTATAATTCTGTATCGCGAATGTTTCTGCGATTACCGTCTAAGAATCGAAGGTAATATTTGTGAAATTCAAAATGGCGGATTTAATGTGGCGGATGTAATATATGGAATGTTGGTGAAATGTAACGGAAAACATTACACGAGGTCCACGGAGATTATCAGGGTCGCGCAGATTACGAATTTAACGTCCGAATTACAGAACTCAAAATGGCCGTTCCAATATGGCGGATGAAACATTCCGTACATAGTTTTGACAGTGAAATTCCGTCCTGATCAGCAATAAAGTATAGTTTGTTCTTTGACAGGATGTAAAAACAAATTTCTATTAATGTTGTTACAATATAGGTCGTTATGTTTTTCATTATTTTTCTTCCACATTCGATCCACCATTTTGAAATCTATAATTTGGACATTAGATTATTCGTAATCCAAAAAACTCCGAGTTATATTTTTGGGATATATTTATCATAATAAACAATTTTTACTTGCGTTTAAATTTTTTTACAAAATGGATTTATGAAAATGAAAAACATTTATATCAACGAACCCTTAAAATTTCGAGCGTTTTAAAACAAAATTAATGCGAAATATTTCGTAAAAATCCTGCCATTTTTATTTTTAAATAACTTCCTCATAAATGGACATTTCCTCGCTGATGAATACAATAGCGCCGAACAACGTTGAGTTTGAAAAAAAAAACACTGCGTTCCCTCCTGACCCGCTGCTGTCGTAAAAACAAAACTCAAGTTTTATCAAAAATAGATACGGATTGATTCATAACAGATATAGAAAAATTTGTAGTTTTTAAGTGAAGGAATATTTTCTTTTTTTTAACTGTGCGATGAAAATAGTCTCCAGCGTCGAACGAATTTCAGACGTATACAAATGAAATAAATTGATTGCACGAATGATTGAAAACTGCGATAGGTATATAGGATTGTATATATACAAACGAGTGAGTGGAAGAAGATGTGATGAAAATCCTGAATTATATTCAAAATCGCATTAATTCAATCGTTTTCCACGAAGATTGACCTTGTAACGTTTGAAAATTGCACGAGAATAGCAGATTATGCAACACGTGTGTAAAATTGCATTTTACTCACCGATTTTTAACATTTAACGTTTTTTTATCGACATTCGGCGGGGAAAATTCTTGCGACTTTTTTAGTGGGTCAAATTTTATACGACGCTTGTGCACGAGACATATATAACTTGCAATCAGCACAAGTGCGTAAAGTTGAATACTTTGAAAATGAAAAGAAAAGTCACTGTATAGTCAAGGGCTTTTTTCTCTCTTAATTTCATTCAAATTAATGACTTTGCAGGTGTTTGATAAGAGAATAAGTCCCGACTTTTAAGTTCGATCGAGTGGGCAGTGAAAATCCTTTCGCTAGTGGCGCATGTTGTCGATAAATAATTGAAATTTGCGGTCAATTTTCCAAACCTACTGAATAGTAGAGAGCTACTAGTAAATTCATTATGCGAATGAACTAGGCTGCATTAATTTTCATCTAGTTGCGAGCGTGCCCAGGCACGCGTTCTAATCCCTCTGCATATAAAGGACGCGCGAGGTGCAGGATCGATACACACACACATATATATATATATATATATATATACCGAATTAAAAATCTACGGGAGTAATGTTGACGTAATGTGATGAGTGAATTTTTTGCACTTCACATTCGTCGACGGTTATTAATTATATCAATTAATTTCTTCATTTCTCTATTTAAAAATGTTGACAAAGACAATCTTATGGATTGATCGATGTATATGTTGTTGAAGCATTGATGAAAATATTCACCTTCATTTAGAATATTAAATGTTAAGATTGGGCGTTGAAGTTGATATTATAGTGTCGAACGTTAATAGTAACAGTTAGCGTCAAAAGTTATTGTTGAACGTTAACGTTCAAATGTCTATTGAATTAATGAAATGTTTATTTTAAATTATAAAAAATTCAAGGTTGAGCGTCAAAGTCGAAGATTATACTGTCGAACGGTAATCTATAAAGCTATTACCTATTAAATAACATAGTTAAATATTAATCTTAAATGTTGATGTTGAAGATTGCACGTCAACGTTAATGGGTATATCTGCAATTAAACGTTTAATGAATTATTTATATGAAATGGTAATCATGAATATTGAGCGTGAAAGTTGAAGGTTATTGCTAAATGTTAACGTTGAATGTCACTGTTGAATATTGGTGTTTAAATGTTGATGATCAAATGATCATAAATTAAACGTTACTATTAACGTAAACGTTGACATTTAACGGAATGATAAATATATATCAATGTTGAGCATTTATGTTAAAGATTATTGTAAACCGTTAATCTGTAAAGTTATTATTAACTGTCATTACTGAATGTTAATCTTAAATGTTGATTTATTAACATTTATGTTGAACGTCAATGGATGAAGCTAAAATATTTCATTTAAATTAAGTATCAACATTCATTGTCACTGTTGAATGCCAAATAGAGTATTAAAGTGTAGGGTTGTTGTCAAATGCTATTGTTAAATATTAATGTTAAATGTTAACGTTTAAATGATGATGGTCAAATGTTCATATTAAACGTCACTGCAGACTATCTAAATTTTCGGTACTTGTGACTTTCAACCGCAACAATTAAACACAATATTTAATGTTAATATTCCATGATTACTCGTAATATCCCTCAACTTTAATGATTAACTGTACCATTTATCTAATGTTTTGTTAAAATATATCGTTATTTATAACCATTTATATCGACACTTTATCGACATTTAACTGACCATCAACCAAAATGTTATATGATAACTTTTCAAGGAAACTTTTAGCAATAATCGCCTGCTTTAATGCTCAACAGTAACATATTTATCAATTGGTATTAACATTTTAGTAACGACTATATGATTTAGATTCAACGCTTAAATTTCAATTTAACAACTATGTTCAACCTGGGCATTTCGACGTTAACAATTAATATTCAATATTCAACAATAACCAATTCAACAATCTAAATTGACATCTGAATGATACGTTTATACGTATGAAATGATAAATGTCAAATGCTGGTCATTAAACTTGAAGATTACTGTTAAATGGTAACCTGTAAAGATGTTTATTAAACACTATATTGTTGAATATTAATCTTAAATATTGACGTTTAAACATTTATATTGAATGTTATTATTAATGGGTGTAGCTAAATGTAAATGTTGAATAAATTGTTGACGACAAATGACAAGAGTTAATGTTGAGTATTAAAGTCGAAGGGAATTGTTAAGCGTCATCTTTCAATATTAATGTTAATTATTCAATTTTCATGTTTAAACATTCCCGGAGAACGTCACGGTTAATGGTTAAAGCTGAATATTATAGCATTTATAAAATATTTGTTAGAATGAAATTATTTACGTTGAATGATAAATGTAAATGCTGAGCATTAAAATCTAAAGTCGTTGTAAAAAGTTATTGTTGAATATTGAATATTAATTGTTGATATTGAATCTAAATCATAGTCGTTACTAAAATGTTAATACAAATTGATAAATATGTTACTGTTGAGCGTTAAAGCAAAAGATTATTGTTAATAGTTTCCTTGAAAAATTGTCATATAACATTTTGGTTGATTGTCATATAAAATGTTGAAGTTTAAATGTTGGTTAAATGTCAATATTAATGATTGTAACTGAACTTTAACGTCTATTGCTAGGTTGACAAAAAAGATAAATGATAGAGTTAATCATTAACCCATTAAGGACCAAGAGGACGCAAAATGTACCAGAACTTTGCGGCTCTCACTTTAAATGAAAAAAAAGTTAAAAAATTTTTCAAAAACCATTTCCGACGTAAAAATGATCCCTCTTTCAGATTCCGAAGCCCAAATTTGGTTATTGTTCACTCAAAAAAAGTTACGGAACATTTTATGAAA
>JAPYZR010004351.1:0-19737 GCA_030522945.1 Trichopria nigra | reverse complement strand
TACATAACAGTGATTGTGACGTAATAGTTACATAGCAATTACGTCACAATCACTGTTATGTAACTGTGACAATTTTGAGGCGACATTTTAATGTAACTGCGTTACATAACTGTGACATAACTTCTGCGATTGTTGGCTGGGATGTGTATGGGATTGAATTTGATAAAAGCATAACTGAATAACGTGGTTTCTTTATATCTATTCAGTTTAATACGAATCTAATTCAGATATACAGTTTTATCTGATTCCTTCAGATCGAACCTTACTTAATAAATCTAATCTGCTGGATTTACATAAAACTTAAATACATCGGGTGTAATATATATATATCTATATATGTATACAATCGTGATTATAGTATGCTATATTATTAATACTAAATACCAAAGATGGATCAGATCAGATCAAATTTTCCCAAGAAGTATTAGTGAGAAATTGAAGAATATTATATCAAAATTAAAATAATTTTATAATAATTATTTTAATAAATTTTAATAAATATTTTAATAAAAAAAAAAAAAAACAAAAAACTAAGAAATAGAAATGAATAATAATCGAACAAATACTGTTTTGTAGTATTAACGACAGTGTTTCAAAATTTTGGTGCAAACTGAATTTTTTTTTAGTGAACATATAAATTTATAAATTAAAATACATATGAATTTTGAAAAAAGCTATAGAACTTTGAATAATGTTTTTAAAAAAATAATTTCGATATATCTGTACCTGATTTCAAAAGAGAATGGCAATTATAATAAATAAAAAGTTATATCGTCTAAGGAATAGGGAATAAAACATGACGTATACTTTAGGAAATAAAAGTAGAAAAAGTTATACTTAGTTTAAAAAATTAGAATTAAACGAATCAATTCTATATGAAATATATTTTGATTGAAAAAAATATAATGATCGATGGCAATGAAATTACATATAAACATCGAATTTCATATATTATTACTAAATGGAAGCGAATTTAAAATGAGTAGTGAATATTGATATAGTAATTTCAGAATTGTTTACATAAGAAATTCAGTAAATATCACTAATTAAAATTATATCGAACTAATGTGATTAAAATATGCAAAACTTATGAATTAATCGTAAAAATCGGAAAAATTGACAATAATATATCTAAACAATAAGCGATTGATTAATATTATATTATATAGTAATTGACTAAAATAAATGACCTTTCAAAAACTGCGACAAATAATTAGGAATATGTGACAAAAACTATGGAATCACACCTAGAAATCAAATGATAACACATATCCCGGATAGCACAACTACATGTAAGTCCGTAATTTGTCGACAACACCGGCAACTTGTAGAAATCGGCATATTTTCGGCAATTTGCTGGTATGTTGACGAAAAATTGCGGATTTACATGCTGTTTGACTCACTGAGATTAATCACTACTCACGAAATATGATTATACAGAATAATTATTGACAATAGCTTCCTCATTAATTTAAAGACATAAGAAAATAATTCCATATTTTATTGATAACGTTTGGACGCATTTCAAACGCATGAAAACTGATGAATACAGATGAATAAAAATGATTTATGATATCTGATTGATTTTTTTTTTATTAACGTCAACAGAATCAAGGATATATAGCTCACTTCGATATTTACACGCGTTGTTCTCACTTTTGTGCATTCTTTTCTCTAATCCTTATTGTAATTTTCCAGTAAACCTTGAAAATTTCCCATTAAATATGAAAAACTAAAATAAAAGTGTATCGTAACCTTCAAAAGAATACACGACGTTCCCTACTCGCGTGTTTCCGGCAATTAGTCAAGGCAGCAGCCAAATGCAGCGAATTTGACATCCGTACGTCGCATATTTCGATGCACCTAGTTTTTGTATCGTGTCTCCCCATCTGCTCAAGTTGAGGCTGTAAAAGTGAGCGGTGCCAAAAGACTTCTAGGAATCTGCCTCGGTATGATCTTGACTCAGGGCAGAATGAAGTCTCAAACGAGTTTATGTCACCGCTTCTCCCGTACAAATAGTGTTTCGGAGCAAGGGGCCGCTTTACACGCGTATTACACGAAACGGGCCGGCTGTCAGTTGAGATCTCTTTTATGTGCAAAAACCAAGAAGCGACATCGCGAAACGCTTTTACATTCTACGAAGCTGTAACATTACGGAAGATAGAATGGCATCGCGAGAATTTGAATCGACTCGCGGGCCTCTCGCCCCACGATAAAGGCTCGTAAGATCGCGGATATTATACCTTACTGCGAATGAATGTCCCTTTATCATCCCTCCACTTGTTCCTGACTCTCCCCCTCCATTCAAATATTTGTCCCTGTTTCAATATAAACCCATTTATCTTATTAAGTAGTATTTTCTTCCGATTCTCACGTAGTTCTCAAATGTTTCATTGATTAGGACTAATCATAACCATACTTATTAATTCTATAAAATGAGCCTTATTGCACATCATGAAGCTTCTTTCGTGCATATTGAACTAATAAGCACTGGAATAAGTGCACATAAACAACAATTTTTCCAGGTCCATAAAGAATGACGATTCGTTCCAAACTAAGCACAAAGATGGACAAAATATTTGTTGTTTACGTCCATTTACTTTTTACCGATTAATATTCAAGTCCGTTGCACGTCCTCCAATAGTACATTCGACATATTTGTACTAGCTTGGTGCATATACGGGAATATCTTTGCGTTTATAAAAATAAACATCGAAACGTTCAAGATATTCAATTGCATAAGTGCGACATTGCAGTATTTCTCACGAAAGGAAATTGCCAAAATTAATGAAATTAGCGAAACTGATACGATTGAAGAAGCTGAAAAATTTGATTAAATTTATCGAATTGAGAAAATGATGGAATTAATAAAAAAAAAAAAAAAATTATACGAAACAGAATTGCTTCCATCATCTACTTATTTTTAAATTGATAAAATATATGGAATTAAATGAAATTATCGAGAAACTAATGTTACTGACGAAGCTGATGAAATGCTTAAAACTAATGAAACTTGTGAAATCGATAAAACTGCTTCAGTTGATGGAATTAATAATATTAATTAAATTTATGAAACTGATGAAAATGGTGGATTCATTCAGATTGATGGAGTGGATGGAATTGATGTTGATATTGATGCAATTAACGAAATCAACAAAATGTACTTATGTATATAATCAAAGAATTCGTTACGCGATAAATCTGTATTATTCGAGTGTTTAACTTCACTCTTTTTAAATCGCTCGTGCCCTCCTGTACCCTCGGTTCAGGGTTCTCCGAGGCGCCCCTCACACTTCGGTTACGCGATTAAATAATTAAATAATTACGGGAGGGTGTGAGAGAACGAAGCTGATGGTAGCGCGGACCGTGGCGTCACGGAGATGTATTCGGTCGCATTCGCGTGGCGGCCATCTTGTTTAATAAGTTAAGTGACGACGCAGCTGTCCGCCTTAATGAAACATTAGTGTACATTTACCCGCGGCCTCGGCGTAACGTCAGCCCGCTTGATTAGACGAACACCAGTCGAGATGCGTCCCTCTGCTTCTTCGAAGTTGCGTGAATGCCCCGCGAGGCGCGTTTGCGTTCTATACACTCCGACAGAAGCAAGTTTATTTTTAAGTATACGCTTTGTCTTGGAGCCTTGCGCCAGTGTCGCATCTCTTATATAAAGCCAGGGAAAATATTACCACCAACGCGGTTAATTGACCTTATATAGTACATGCAAGCCTCGATAATAATCTCACGTTACTCGAGTAATGCTCGAAATTATGCCCATCTTTCTTATTGATTAAGGTGTTGCATTAATTTACTGCTGCGGGTGATATCGTGTTTAATCTTTTCAATCTTCTGCGCGCCTCCTAGCTATTTGATACAATATCCTATTAGGTCCAATACTTGTTATTTCAAGTCGTAAAGACGTTATCTGTTTTCTCGTCACTATATAAGAGCTCATATAAACGACCTATAATAGTTGACTTTTTTACGGCGAGATGCTAAACAAATTTATTCACCGGCTTTTCCATGCAATACATCATATTTGTTCCACGGTGATAAGTAAATAATAATTTATTATGAATAAACACCGATATTGATTTTGCACTACAAATTGATTTATTAACTGCAATACATTTTGAAAAGAACATACTTAAGGATCTTATGGAGTGCATTAATTTTCTACGCTATCGCCTTATTGACTGATACTATTTTCAGATCTTTCTGACAACCCGTTATCAGTTTTAAACCAGTCAACTAATTATCGCGATATTATTTTGTTATGATCATAAGTCATAACATTATCCATTTATACACACACACACATATATATATATAGTTTTTTTTATCATTTTTCAGTGAATATATATATAGACAAATCTATGAGACTCTTAACTTTTGGGGTTGAATAACAGTAAGCAAAAACACGTATATGTCATACATTTTTAATATGTAAATGAAAATGTTATAAACAAGGAGTTTGATCAATATTAGAGTCGTTCTAGATTTCAGCGATTTTCTAAAAACTATTCAGATATGAAAAAATAATGAAAACATACCAATAACATTCAGGACAATATTGTGCTTAAAATAATGTAAAAAAAATGTAGAGCCTGTAGGTTAACATTTTCGTAGATTCATATGTGCATTTAAAATAATATATCAATGCGAATCTTAGCAATGGGATAGATCAACCTCGTCGGATATAATACAATTGCAATTGTATGTCAGCTGTGTGATCTACTTTCTTTTTAAAGTTTTAATAAATCAAGCAGTTATTTTTAGAGGAGCATTACAATCGTGCTGCCGAAATCGACGATGTTACCCTCTACCTTGAGTTAGAACAATACGATATCATTTTGCTGTCTTAAATGGTAAATTTCGGTAAATATAAAGATATTTCCATTACGGATTTGCTCTAGCATAATACCACGCAATATCATTTAATATTCTAACCCCAGAAGAACACCCAAGACACCCAAGAAACCTCGTTGTATATTATAACGTTTAGCATTTTACAATATATATATTAAATTGCATCTAGAGACATTAAAGTTATCACTATGTTGATGTTTACGACTGATGAACTTATAAAATTAATCTTGAGTTTCGAATTCATTTGAAACTCAAAAAGTCAATTTTCAGCATTCATGTACAATTCTTCTAGAAACGATTAAGAATTTGAGGCCATACAATGCAGGAAATTAGGAGTTATATACAAAGTTTATTTTTGCGTTTAATTAACATCCGATGACAACTGAATATCACATTGTTCAGAAATCCATGTATAATTGTATAATGGCAAAACAAAAAGATATTACCTATACTTTATCCAGTGAAATACGGCATTTATTACGATAATAAAGGAATGATCTCATTCATTATTCTATATGACAAATGAATCGACGAGGCATCTTCAAATTAAATCTAAGCAATTATTGTTATAAGTTTCCGAATATAAAACTGTAATATGGATACATCTATATATAGGCACTTTCAATGTAGGTATAAAATTATACATATTGTTTTGAGTACGATATGCAAATCATATTATATACGACAACTTTTTAGTGTTCTAATTTTAACAAAACATCATTTATTCGTACAAACATATATATCTTGTATACCCCGTAATAAAGCAATGTTTACATTATTGCGGTATGTAGTTTTAAAGGATGACACAATCTTCACGTGATTTTTTGATTAAACAATTGTTAACAGCGTCTACATTATTCCTTATTGGCAGATGCCATTAATAATGAAAAAAACCCTTATGGACTTTTTTTGTAACTGCACGATTTTTAAAAATGATTTTTTAAATTTGTACATTGTCGATAATGAACTCCACACAATATGCGATAAACTTCTGAAAACTCTATTATTATTAATAATTTTGTAATTTCTAAATTCTTGAATTGATGTCGATCGAGAATCTTTGATGAGATGGAATAAAGTCAAGGTTATATTCACAGATGTACCGCTTCAGTTATTTCTTTTCTTTATTCTCCACTTTCGTTATTTAATTACCGTTAATTATGAATCTCACCAGTGAATTGCGAAGAATATTTTTAAATTTAGCAATGAATGAATCACGAGACTCATAAATATAAATCGACTTTTTCTAATTATTCTGTCATTCAAGTACGTAATTAAGAGAACATTTTGAATTGTCTGGCAATTTAAAGAACAAATGGAAAAGTGAAATGATATAATAACAACATTTTTCCTAGCAAATAAACGGAACAATTTCGAAATTTTTACGACTCCGAAATGCAATGGAGTCGTTTCTCAGTTATCAAACCTCCACTCGGAGAGATTTTATTCTGACATTACTGCGGACGCTCGAATTATTCCCTCGGTGAAGTCTTTTCCGTCAGAGGAATCTTGTCGTCCACTCGTCACGTTATACTGCCGCTGACACAGTCGAAGGCTGCAATCGATCGAAATCGAAGCAGGCCTCGATATGTAACCCTCGTTTCATGCATATATGCTGATATCGCCCATGTAACCGGACTTTTTGTCCTGTTAACGTCACTCGTTCCTTCTCTTTATTTTCCATTTGGTCACTCGCTTCTTCTCGCTTCCTTCTCCAAGTTCTCGTTTTTTCAGTACTTCTTCATCCCTCTTGCGGACACTCGCTGCGACCACTGGAAGCATCGCGGCCCTTCGGCAGATGTCATGGAATTGAATTTGTTATGTTGATTCTGAAGGAAGATATCTCTTTTATGCTTTCCCGCGGTCGGTGAAACTCGAAGCTCTGTATATGAGCTACCATCGTGAAGGACCTCGGAGTTCGCGAAGAATACGAATTCGAGTCAAGTGTATACCAAACATTTTCAATGTCGTAAATAACGTACGCATGTTCGAGATGCTTCGAACGATAAAACACATCGATAACATGCGTTATTCTATGCGCGTTTCTATAAGTACATCCTATTTTATTGTATGATTAAATATTAGAATTACTTTAATTAGTATACTGTAGTAGAACTCGCGATACTTATAAGAATATAAATGCAATAATAACATGAAAAATTTATTTTATTTGGAAGTCGGTCTCGCTGTCCACAGGAAGACTAACTTGTTTATTTCTTTATTTGTTGTCGTCAACGCGCTTATATACAATTTTGATTTCAAAATACGGTATTGCGTTACTACGATTATTTTGATAAGAATGTGACAATGAGGAAAGTAAAAAATCGATATTTGAGATTTGACAATTTTAAAATACGTAGAGAAGGTGGTAAAAATATTAATTGATTTCTAAATCACTTTGTTGCAATTAATGTGTGTGTGTTAGCTAATTCTTAGACAAGTCAGATATTTACCATGTTAAAAGCATAGGAGAAATGGATAGTGTAAGAAAAAAATGGACAAATTTCTACTAGGGTTCTTAACCCTGATATCACGTCGTGCCGGCTGCTTCCGGGGATGAAAAACCGCAAAATACTCGTTCCATCACTTTTTCCATCTTCACAGTTTGCTCTCGAGTATTCCGGATAATAGACCACCCTCTTGCCATGGTCGAAATGACTTTTCAAGCTCGAGAGCAAGGAGGCACGCGGAAAGAGTACGCATTATGTATAGGAGTGATAATTACACTGTTGTGCGTAACGAGGCACGGGATGTCGCACTCTGTATCAATGGAAGCGGAAGTTATGTTCTGTCGGGGAGAACGATGATAAATGGATGATAAAAAGGGATTCTCGACTACTCGCGATCGTACGTTTCGAGATGTACGTACAGAGCATAAATCATAGTAAGTCCTTGCGCATAGTCTTCAGTGTATTTCTGCAGACTTGCCGCCGACATGTTCGCCATCTTGAAATCTTGTCATTTGTAGAATTACTAGATTCGAAATTTAAAAGGATTTCGCGCTACGAGTGTGTGTTCAAAGGAAACCGATCCTGAGAGAATTTGCATCAAGTTTTGCAATTAGTTTAATGTAGAAGTAGAACATGTAGTTTACATGACAGAACTTTCGTGGATATCACTGTTTGTATTTCCTTGATTGGAATCTGTTCCAATTTGTATATATCCTTTTTCTATTTTTACACCACTAATTACGCAAAGGAAGGGACAAGTAACAATGAGGTATCGCATAAATGGCAATATAGAAGGTGTCTCTGTAAAATTAATTTTTTAATTAATCCAGCCAATGTATTAATGGATCAAGAGCCAAGTTATTATCGTTGGTCTTCAATAGTATTAAGTATTATGAAGGTAATTCTAAGTATTAAGATAATAATTATTATATGTAGTAGTAGTAGTATTAATATTGTACGTTATATATATAGTAGTAACAT
This sequence comes from Trichopria nigra, assembly GCA_030522945.1. Taxonomy (NCBI): domain Eukaryota; kingdom Metazoa; phylum Arthropoda; class Insecta; order Hymenoptera; family Diapriidae; genus Trichopria; species Trichopria nigra. The sequence continues at coordinate 11,440 of JAPYZR010004351.1, read as the reverse complement.
TAAGGTAGTAATACTCTCCGGTAAAGACCACCCATGCGTGTACCCGTCATTAGCGATATAAATTACTTAAAAATCTTAAAATAGAAGCCAAGGTGGCCATCGACCAGTAATAATAAATTATGACATACGTTTATCACCCAAGTTTTTTTCGTCAAGAATAATTTTTCCCTCACTAGTGAGTAAAAATCAAACACATCGAAGCAGCAGCCGCTCAATTCACCGATGCTTTGCAATTAGGAGTCTCCATAATGAGTATAGTAACACTGTTTATCGACTGCTTGTGTAATAAAGAGCGAATAAGCACGAATATTCGAAGAATAATGGCTAAACTCCGCCCCTCCTACTCACTTCTTCAGTTTGCCGTTATTCTTCTTTTCCGTATAGTATATATCTTTGCAGGTCTACGAATGAAAATCAGGCGAGATACGGTGCGTTAGCCATAGTTCGTTAGCGGCTGTAGAGAGTTAATTAGCGAAAAAGTTAATTTCTTACTAGCTCGTAAACGGTCCTGGTGATGAAATAAGAGCCCGATATAAGTAAACGGCCGGCGTAGGTGGTAACCGGAGACGTTGACAAGGTTGGGGAAGGAGGTGAAAGGCCTCGCGAACAAATGGATTAATATCGCTTCTGCCGAAAGAATTGATTCGATGTTATGTTTATTACGCTCATAATTTTGCACTTTTAATTCGAATCAGTAATACTTAACGACTCCGATTTCGTTTATCGGCGAATTAGCGAAGTGATGAAAGCACAATTCAGTGAAATTAAACGTTTTAGGATACGATACAATACGATCGAATGTGCTGCTATCAAAATTAACAAACTGTCTATTTGTATAGATATTATTTATTATATTTTTTATGTTGCGGCATTACTACATATTACGTAATATATACATTAAATTAACTGTTAAAGCATTTGTTTACAAATTTGAAAAATCCGAATGGAATTATGAAATTGAAAATTTATAAAAGGATATTTATTTATACTATATATTTTAAAATTTTTTCAGAAAATTTTTTTGTCTAAAACGAATAAAAGGAAAATATTTTCTTTCCATGGGGCTAAGCACTCGAAGCGCGATTCGTTTTCGCCCTAAAACTTTCTGAATAATTACTCGGGTATGAGCTTGATTCATCACGGAAGTTCGCCACCTAAGATGCTTTATCTGCACCTCGCAGTCTCTGTAAAATTAATATGCTAATACTCTTCGTATCCCCGTCTTCCGTACGGTCCTCCAGCGAACCCTTCGTCCGTTTGCGCTTCTCGATTCAAGAGTACGCACCTATTTGTCTTTTTAGTCTTTCGCATCTTTAGATATTAATAATGAGATAATATCAATTAAATTTTTACCTTCCAACGCGATGTTTCTGATTATCGAAAGAAAGTATAGGTAGAAAAACTGACAATATAATCGAATCGAAAATAAAATTTTTTTTCTTTTGTCACTTGAGGAAAATATTATCCTCTAAATTTTGTCAACAAATATCTACAATTTATACACAAAGAAACATATATATGAAATAAAAAAACTGCGGGTTCCATCTCGGCGGCCTTCGGCCGACAACTTCCAGGGAACTCTATCCGTCTTGCTTCACTTGTAAGAGTGACGTTTCGGATCTGACTGACAATGAATCAGATTCATCTGCTTTCAAATTTTGGAAATTTTTCAGAAATAATGGAACTTAGTATCAGAAACATCCCATTGAATATTAATCAGTTTGTAAAATTAATATTGATAAGAAGCTTATCTGCAGGGTTTAAAAACACATCCATTCCTTTGCTCATCTGATCATTTGCTAGCAAGATAATAATACAGAATGTAGCCTGCATCCTGGAATCAACAAATTAACAATGCCATTATTATATTAATTTTATTGATTATGTACATTACTGATATGATGTTATCCATGCACAATAATCATGTTATATGTAGATAATGATAATCAGTCGTCCCGATGAATGTTCACAGTGGGCCGAACCGTTGGAATATATATTTATTAATTTCGACTCTGCATATTCGAATAGATATCTTTTTCCTAACGACGATCGACAAAATGAACAGGCATAAGCACATATGAAAGGAGTGCAAAACAGAAAGAAGCATATATACATATGTGCGGCTTCGGTTGTTGTGCAAAACGTCCGATTTCTCGAAGATTGCAGATTCGATGCGTATTAAATGATAAAACGTCTAACTTTCCTTGCAGGTGCGTATAAAGTGGATCAACGACCCGAGGTCGTCGCACTTCGGTCACATGAAAGCGAAATATATTCATCTGCGAAAGATTTTTACGATATCTTGCGTCAAATTTCTTTGGATCGGCGCACCGTTAGAGCAATCAAACGAAGAACATCGTAGTGTTTATACCTCGATAGAAGGAGATAATGAAACCCGTCGCGGAGCTCGTAAACGCCCCTTGCCCAGTGACTTTGCCCGACGAGGCATCGGGAATTCCGCTCATTATCGGCGGTACGATCTGTAATATTTTATTCGAATATGGAAAGGGAGAGGCTTTAGTGGGGCCTTAAAATATTCGGCGAGCGATTTCCGCTAGACGATGGTCTACAAGAGTATATGCGGACCCGCGCCCTGTTGGAGCGATCTGGACGACTTCTCGAACGACCATAACACGAGCTTGATTGGCGGCACTAAACACGCATGAAAGCATTTTAAAACGCCGTAAAATAAGACACGCGACACGATCGTGTAAAGCATTCGCTTCTACATTATCCTCTTAATGTCGATACTTGCGCTACTACGTTATACTTTATGCGACGAGACATGGACTTTTTCGAGGCGTCGCACTTTCGCCGATCGCATAACATATAACACGATATGGCCACTTTATTTATATTTGAATTTTATTTTTTATTATGACAGATGGAATATGATGAATGATTACGGTAACATAAACAAGGTGTAGAATTCATAAGTTTCAAGCGGTACCACTTATTTATTCTTGCTGCTCGAATGAATAATATAACATGCTCATGAAGTATGTGATTAGGTGACCTGAGCAAGTAGTAAGATTGGATTTTTCGTTAATTTTTATGTCAATAACCGTCTAAAATATACTCAAATTATAGAAAGCTTTTCCAATAGTGTGAAGGATTGTTGACAGACCGACCTTACGCGATAATGAGATCACTACGTAGATCTTGAACATAACCAAATCGGGATTATATTTTTATGAATAATTCTTCATCGGGATATAGGCATTCCTTTCTTGTCAGGTAATTTTAGTTTGTAATGTTTGATTAGCGATTCAGGTAATTGCCATTAAGATTTCCTTACAAGAATGAGATCAGAAACATGATTTCCCGATAAGGGTTCTGACAGATTCTTATTACAGGTTCGAAACGGTCCGTAAATGACTTGGCAAATGTAACTACAGAAGGAATGTGCACGAAGAAGTGGGTTGTCGTACATATCTTGTAAATATAATTGTTTCTGTATTACTTCCGTCATTATACTGAAAATCGTAGCGCCTAATCCTTCTTTGGCAAAACAGAAAAGTGATATAATACATGTCCTATCTATAGGTTGAAGTAAGAGAATATCTGATAGGGCTGTGATTTGAGAAATACGATACAAAATGAATAAACCGACAAATCGATATCACTTTTCATCGCAAGACAAAAAGAACAGAATCGCACAATACAAATAGTTGAATATTCAATTCAGCAATAAATTAATGAAATTAAGAAATTTTATATTATACGTAACATCAAAATGATCAATCTTTATTTTACCATTATAATAAATCTTTCACTATACGAATATAAATACATTTTATTCAATATAAAATTTTAATTTAATTTATTATCAGACTTTTATTACACGTTGGCTAAAATAATAAATTAATAAACTCCATTGTATAACAAAATTCAAACTTCTCGCTTTTCGTCACATTTATGGCGAGGGAGCAAAATATAAACATAAAAAAAAAATAAACAAATTTTACAGCTGTTAATTTGTCAATTTCAATGAATATAGCCGAAAGAATGTTCAAATTAACTAAAATTATCGACAATTGTAAATCGAAATCTAAATAGAGATAATAGAAAAATACCTTTTGCAAATGGAATATTGTACACTTAAGCTAATTAATCTTATATGAGGGATTGAGAAAGGTGAAATAAAAAAATATTATACTTCAATGATTACGAATAATAATAGTATAGCAGTTTAATGAAGGAGTATTTTTGTAATATTGCCAGTAATACGTATCTTTTCCAATAAATGAAACGAAGGTCTTTATAGGAGAGAGGGGAAGGAGTCGAATTTAACAGGTGGTATTTAACAACATCATAAAAATGGCCTTTCTACCGCTGGAGAACAGTGTATTATTTATTCTGCAGACATTTTAATAAATTAATCCTACTCCGTATATTGAAATTATCAAAAGAACTCTTATTAATAAAATTAAGTAAAATATTATTGTTTACTTTTATTAGAACAACTTGTAGTGCCAACGAATGCTGATCACGAACAAATTTAATTTGTTATTTCCTCTTGTATCGCAAATACTAACCAATTATACATATATGATTATATACTTATGAGTTTGCATAAAATAAATGACTTCCTCGAATGAAGATAATGTATTCTATATAATGATGCCTTGAAACCTTGGTTTCCGGTTATTAAATAATGCTAAAAATAATGTACCTATTTCGAAAGTGACATCTAAGATGAAAATAAAAGAAAATATATTATGACATAAAGTATTAGTGTATAGTACCTTCACGATCCTAATTCGTTCCATTATTCATTATATATACTTTAACACACAATTCCGCAGACAGTTACACGTTTATGATCGCAATACCCAACTGCATTACGACATGTAAGGCACACGTGTATGTAGGAGTTTACGCTACGAGTATATATGGCGACTGCTAAGGAGACAAGACAATAAATTTAAGCTTCTTTAATTGTTCAATTTACATTTTCTTCACTCCTATTTCAGTTACTATTGTATAGGCATTAAATCTCTTAAAATTAGTTTCTGTACAGTAGTTCGTCTTTACTACGGGGTTTTTGCAGTAAATATCTAAACTATCATCATTATTTTTACATTTATTTTCATTATTCTATATTTTTACGCTAGTAATCTGTACAATAAAATATACAGATTGCTTTTAGTGGAATACAATTCTATAAAAGAAATTAGTTTGTCGGTCTTTAATAGAACGCTCTAGCAATAAATCAATCAATAAAGTAATTGGTTTGTAATTATCTGAATATTGCTTCGACTAAAATAAGGGGATGAATTTAATAAAACATTTTTTCCAAAAATTAACTGATTCTTTTTCAATAATATGGAAGCGACGCGGTTAAGAGCAATATAAATAATAATAATAATAACAATAATAATAATAATAATAATAATGGTATTATAAAAGGAGACGTCAATACCCTAATAAAAAGAATTATTATATAGACATTATCTATAGATGCCTAAGAATAGAAAACATTCAAATTGTCCGAAAATCCATCAACACCAACATCCCAAGGATAAAACCATTAAAAGACAAATTGGAAGATGACAACATATAGTCTACCAAATTCTATGCGAAAATTGTGAAAATTTGTATATTCGTCATACCAGTATCTTCTTGAACCCAGTCGCAAAGAATGTGAAATATATATGTATATCATAATTTGACTACAGAAAAGTTAAAACTTTAGCTCAACAAAACAATCACACAAACAAAGAGAAATCGAAAATTATTTCATCAAGAGATTGAAACAAGTTGTAAATATATTTAACTAATCAAATCTATCATCGGTATACGAAACTATCATCGAGAACTTCTCAATACTCAAATGAATAACATTTGTAATAACCGTTAATTTAAATGACACTCACTAATTTTATAATAAAGGTTGACTTTCGGTGGAAGCTTATTATTTAAATTTTATATTAATACATTAAAATTTTAACGCCTATACTTATGTGCAACGTAAAATTAATGCATAAAGGAGTCATAATGCAATATTTTTTATGAATGAATGAAAGAATGTGGTATTTCGTCGAGAACCACGTGACCACGTTTTGACAATCGGGATGCTGCATTTATTCCAAACGAACTATAGTCGAGAGTTACGTTACACATTACGATATAAGTTAAGAGCCAATCAAGTCACCGGTGTATTGTGGTGCCACGTCTTGAGGAATGAACGAAGGAGGCGTCGGGAATAGTAATGATATAAGACGCTATAACAATTTGTCGCATACTAAGCGCAATTGCGACTATGCCGAACATATGCGTCTGACTCAGATGCTACCCTGGAAGCCAGTCGCCGTTAATTATTTCTAGTGATACGAGCTCTTGTAAGAGTCATGAATGTCGACAAAGTGGCACTAAGAACTGTTCGCCTCGTAGGCGTCAATAATTACATGACAATAGTACGGAAAATTGAGCGAATTCAAAAATATTTCATATTCGTAAAACATTTATTGCACGATTCGCATAATTTACGAACACGATGGATACAAGTAAAGACATGGTAATCTCCGGTATTACATATGCGATATATTAATTTATTCTGTAACTTTATTTACATATTATAACAAAGTACTTTTTTATATTAAAAGACAAATATACCCTGATAATGATTAATTTCACAGAATAAATATTTTGTTCTTCTTTTTGATTTTTAAATGCCTCATAATTTATGTCTATTTTCACTTAGTAAATAGATTTCCATATAGTGTGAGTCTCAACGTCCATTATTTGTACATATCTATAGGCATCCAATATACGTCCAATTTTCGTCCATGGTCAAAAGGATGAAAATTGGGCGAATCCTGGAAGTCCAGTGCTAATTGAGTAATTTTATAAATGATTGATAATTTCATGGATGATAATTCCCAATCGCATGATTATAAATTTGTAGTAGATCTGATGGGATCCTTGTATCTATATAAAAGTCTCTATAGGGACAACATACCTGACGCCGTCCTTAATCGCATAGCTTGATCATTAAGTTAGAAACTTCGCTCAAGTTGTAAGTAATAAAGAAAATAACATCTACCTACTCATATATATATCTACGTTATGTCTACGTTTTATCTACGTCATGAAAATGTGATAATCTTTAAACTGAAGATATCTTCCAGACACCTTACTAGAACAGCATGGTAAATTAGGTCCCTTGACTTTGCTCGATTAATGATTAAATCAAAAATTTCGAATCATTATCTTGAAGACTTGATTCTAATTTACTGTAGTGAATGTGAATTTCTAACGTCACATTCTCATGATCAGATCCAGAGTATAGCTTTTCTGATAAGAATCAAACCAGGAACACATTTTTCCGATCAGAGTTCTCTGTCACTCCTCAGCTATGATTTCTGCTATTAAGCATTTTTGTGCAATAAGTCCGTGTATTCTGAACTTAGAAAGCAATTAAAAATAATAAAACGCCATTCTCGAATAAATTGCTTTATAGCAGTAATAATCGCGCTTACAGAATCGACGTTAACGGTACAAGCGCGTGAAAAAAAAAAAATACTTCATCTCTCGGCAAGTGCATCGTTGTCAGAACCTGTAGAATGATGTAATTTAGTAATGAAAACCATGTATCACGCGACCGCGCAGCGATAAATCGCTGAACTCGTATTGGAACTGTTCTCGTCCAGATGCGACCCACTGCTGATCTCCGCTAATTCGTTGTCGAGCCACGCAATTTGTCTCGCGTTTCAAGACTCCCAGCAAGACTTTATCGATTAACTGGGCATTTTGTCCCGATATCCGAGGAGGCTCGCTTCTGGTTTCCATCAGTTCGCGAACGGACAAAAAGGTCCGAGCTTGGGGAAACCGAATCGCCACAGAGGAAGGGTCCCGAGAAAAAGTCGACGGTCCAAGGAGTGAGGAGGAGTGAAAGTGTGGTCAGCTGAAGTAGTAACGGCGGGGTGGATGTCGTGTAACTAATCGGAGAGAGAAGGAAAAAATCGCGAAGACGACGACGGCGACGACGAGGAGATAAAATAAAGGCGCAGGAGAGCACGGGCGTGTATGCGCGATGTACCTTTGGGATTCGAGCCTGCACAATGGAATTATGCTCTATACGCGTATTGGTACGGATTCCACGGGGCCCCACGGTGAACACTCGGTGCAGCCGAGGTATGTCGGATAGGCTCGCTATGCTGGGGCCATGTTCTGGTTTTGATCCGTGCGCCAGATAAGATCGGCCTTTGTTACCAAGGCTCGTGCCTTCGGCTTTGCGGAGTCAGAGAACGGGGAATGAATCTGCGAGATAGAGAACAAGGGGAAAACAGAGCTGGATAATAGACGAAAGGAACGCACCGAGAGAAAGAGGAGGACTACTTCACCTTAAGATATTTCTATAGCAACCAAGAACCTATCTACTTCTCTTTTCTGTCGAATCACAAAAAGATATGGTGAGTTTTGTCAACCGTGAATCGACCCGAGATACACCGGAAGCGGAGGCTGTTTCCTTCACAGGCGTCATCGATGGGGTACCTACATAAGCTCTTTCTTAAAAGTGCAGAGGTTTGAAAGGCTGTCATCTTCAGTATTTGGCACTACAGAGGCAATTGGAAAGTCGACTAGAATCTTGTATTTTACCTCGGATTTTGTCATTAGTTTGATTAAAATAACTTTACTTGTCAACATTGTGAAGTTTTTTACCTTCAGTATTTAATTTTGCAAATAAAATAAACGTGATTTTATATACATATAATTCTAATGTCCAGATAGCTTTTCTATTTCAATATTTTTTTTATGTCTTGTTTTCAAGCTTGTTTTGCATAACCTGCATGTCTCGAAATTTTAGAATAGAACGCCCTATCTGAAAATTTAATCGTGCGTACAATTCGAGAGTATTCATATAAAATCATTCTCATCAGACATTTTGATATTTGATTACAAACTAATCTGTAATATTCTGTAATTAAAGATACCACAACGTTTGTTACATCATACATAAACGTGTAAAAGACATAACTATAACTTATTCAATTTGGTAGTTTTAAGTGATGTATTCTCATCAGTCTTTATTGAATCGTTAAATTGGATGGATTCTTGAGTCGTGCACTTTTCAGCCATTATCCTACGCAAGAAAGAGGTGGCCAGGCGAGTGCCTTTACAGTCTCTAATTGATTTGTTCGAGCCCTTCAGATAACCCTGTAACGAATAATGCGACTGCAGCGAGCATAATCGTAGACACTTTTTCTCTCGTCTTTTATCTTCGCATTCGTCTCGAACGCAAATTCTTCACGGTTTACAAATACGATATTTCGGCCAGTAAACCGTCACCACTTCCTATCAAAACTTTTATTGTTTATTATTTTTGCTTATTTATTTCTGTGAAGTGAGAATGTTGTTTTTCGAAACTTATTCGAACCTTTCCGAACAGACATCTTTCGACGGATCTTTATTTTGCCACGAAAGTCACTAAACTAGGTATTAGATTCGAAATAACGTATATAAACGAGTTTGAAAAATACACGTTTATCGACATGTACATTATGAAAAAGTATATTTGGATCAGCCAACAAAGAGCTTACTTGCGGCGAGGTTATACAAAAGGGAAGAATGTTGGTCAATAAATAGCGGACAACGCCATAATACGCGATTTAAGTCTTGCAGCTTATACCCACACTCACAGTTTGGGCTGTCTGTAAGTCCAACCCGAGACAAAGAAACATTAAGGCTGTAATGGTCAGCTCGGCATCTGTTTACTGTGCTAATTATTTCTCTAGGAATATTCAGCCCAGAAAACCGAACAATTGCTAAATACTGCAAACGTTCCTCAAATCTTTTAATTTAAGTCTATAAACTGTTTCAAAACTTTGTATCTTATGTTTCGCCAAATAAATCATATGCAAAATAATCTCACTACAGATTAAAATTGCACGATAAAAAAAAACAACTGATTTATTCTTTATACAGTAAAACATTTCATTACTTTTGGATCAGAATAGATTGAAATGATTTGTAAATCACTATTGTTTTAATATCTTGAGGTTTGGAAATTATTTACATCGAATGTTCAATGTTTGTTTTGAAACTACAGGTAGTCATAGTTCATTTGTTAAAAATGTTGATGTTGTGATTTCCCAGAAAAATTATTTTAAAAAATTAAGTAGAACCAAAATTAATGTGCTTATTGAATTTTGTATAATCAGCGCATAAATTTCAGAAGGAATTATACATTTGGTATCTACTATTGAAACTTGTAAATATCTTTTTGCATTGACTCTGATTTTCTGACCCTTCCATCTGATTCCGGGTCGGCTCCTGAATGGTCCAAACACGGCATTTTTATCTAGAAAATTACTCTCTCCCTCCCTCTCTCTCAACTTTTTGGAACCATCCGAAACCAGTCCCCCCACTTGCGTCTGAAGCTTGTAAATTATGAGTATGTAATTTCTTCACAAATGTTACATGTGCTGGTTACATTAAAGGGCTAAATCATTTTATTAAAGTCAAACTCCAAACTTATACGGGCGATGAATCAAGCAGCCAAAAAAAAGAACAGATGTTACGTATTAAGTTATTGTAAGTTTACATCGAATTTCGTTTCTGTGGGTATAGCATGAAAGGAGTATTTTTCATATCAAATATTGAAAATAAACGAACAAACAACAAAGCTATAATCTCTTTGAGAAAAATCACTTTTACTATTTGATAATGGTTTATTGCATCACTGCTTTAGAACTTTTCAGTAACATCATTGGAATAAGCAATGAAAATCATAATAATGAATAGTAGAAATGTACTAGTAATTTCATGATTATAGGACAGGTGATACTAAATCACTGGTGCGGTTCTAGGAGCAGTAGTATAGTGCAACAGTGAAGTTTTTCGTATGTTGATGCTGGGTATGGTCATGTTTTGAATATCTAACGCTGGTCAGTCTTTGGGCGTAATTTCGCATATCGTTAAGGTAAATGAACCAATGTCTGGTCATGAACCAGTCAATGTTGACACTTGTTTAGAGACATACAGAGATCATTGATTGGGTTGTCCAGCTATAGGTTCATACCCAGTCATTTGTACGTTTATCTTAACACATACATTACATTTAATTATAAGGAAACTACGTTCTAATTGTCTGACGTCTAAAAAATGTACCATGTAGTTGTATGAATTTTCTGATGCCCTGAAAAATTCTGCATTCTTTAAAGAAATATTTTAAACAAAGTAGAATATCTTATTAAAATTTCCAGAATATATTTTGAAAAATGAAAAATAAGAGAAAGAAATTGTATGATGTTGTGTTTGTATTTGCTTAGCGGACAATTATCCGTAACGTGCGCTGTACACTTATATCTTTAACTAAGTGTAAAATTAGATATAATTGTAATGTATAGTTTATTTACACTAGGTAGGATACTCATGTATGCGTTTGTGTGACAACATTTGTGAAATACAATGAGAGAGAGAGAGAGAGAGAGAG
>JAPYZR010004350.1:0-15740 GCA_030522945.1 Trichopria nigra | reverse complement strand
TTCGTGGATATTTTTGATATATACAATTTTTAACCAATATATTTGCCTAATAATTAATTATTATCTAAGAAAAATGGACATAATTACTACCAGGGATATAGTTAATTTACAATTATTCGTTAAATCACACTTTTGTGGTTTCAGATTTTCGTGTTTCAAATGCTCAATTGAAAACGTAAACAGATGTCGAATCATATTTTTTTTTAATCTTAACTATTGAAACATATTAGAAAAAATTTGAACGGTAATTACATTGCCGTTCTCTAAATATGCTCTAAAATTGGTCAGTTGCGGAACTTTCTGAGGATTTTCCGAGCATGAATTCATAAAGACCACATAATAAAACTTAATATCAACTTACACGATGAAAATAATGACAATCGTACGAAATGTCCAGATTCACGAACGCTACACTCATTATATCATAACCTCAAATGTTATGAAAATATCTGAAAAAATAAGGCGACCTGTTCATTACTTATCAAGTGTTTTTAATCTGCGTGAAACTATTTTTACTAATGGATTTTAATTATTATTGTTTTTGTACTTTACGTGGAAACTTTTGTAGGTATAATTAAAAATGTATTTCTATAATGTACAAGATTCGTGATTCGAGGTCAGTTTAAGCACCATCAAAATGATAATATAGTTTGATTTTTAATGACTCTAATGATATTCCAACTATATAATTGTCCCATATTGCAATATAATGTCTTAATTTCAAAAAGTAAGTGACATACATATATATAGAATAAATTTGATATTCATATAGAATGCGTATATTAAGGTGAAACTTTATCAGACATATGAAATGAGAAATCTGGTCAAAATATATACTGAAACCTGCTTAAAATTAATTATTCAAAGCGATATCGAGAAACCTCAATGAAAATACTGAAATTTGATTCTAATAATTAAATCAATATTTCTTCAGAAATAACCTGATGTAATTACATCTAATCTATTTGCATTTAATTATTTCTAATTAATTTTCTCTTCCATATCGATAAAATTGGATCTCAAACACCTATATACTACACAACAAAATTTGCGACGCGAAAATAATATATTTTAATTAATAATAGTCAATATATTCATGGCTGAATCAATACCTATATCAATAAACCTTTCCATCGAGATACACCTCTGCAGTTCCGACTAAACCATCGTCGATGCCTGAATCAAATTTCTAGTGCTTCATTACATGATTATTCGCAGGGCGCTCATATATCTATGATGTATATATCTGTATATGTATCTACAGGGTGCTCATAAAGTATGAAATGAGCATAACTTCCTAGCACGAAGTTTTCAGTATGAATTTTCATTCATACAGGCAAGTTCAAAGTCGTTTTCAAGTTCAATCTGGAACTTTTTTTTTTTAAGAACTTGAACAATTTTGTGTTCCTTGTACAATAATACGTATACATTTTTTTGTTATTTTTATTTATTTATTTTCATACATTTATTCGTGCGTATAAATAAACGTTTTACCTGTCCATAAAAGTATAGTATATTATACGCAATAAGTGCGCAAAATAGGTGATTCCTACACGAGACGACGTCGATTGGGGGCAATCACCTATATGCGCACATGTTGCGTATACTATTTTTCCTAACGAGTGCGCAAAATAAATTCGATTTTTCAAATTCATGTATTCTCTGTTGAGTATAGTAAATATTTACTCATAACGAGTAAATAGCCTCCCAGCTAGCAAAATAATAAGGAGTTCAGAATGATCTCTGAATGTACTCTAAAAGAGGTCAGATGCGCCACTTTCTGAGGATTTTCTGAGCATGAGTTCATAAATATCACATAATCATATCGTGTTCAGAAAAAACTATTCACTTGTTTAAATAAATTGGGTACTATATAAAAAAAAAAGAAAAAAACACACTGTATCCAAGATTTTAAATCATTTACGTCCTTTCCGTCTAGACCGCGGGTATCCTATGAAGGCAGAAATAACAGTAGGAACATGGATCAGTAAACAAAAATGCATTAGGGGGTTGTCGGAGTCCTATGAAATATGGCAGCTTGAACGGATCACAATTCTTCGTTTTATGCCTTTGTTTCATGACAAATTGAGTTGAAATTTTAAAGGAGCTAGCAGTTTCCTTTTACATATATACCGGGCATTTTAATTCCTGTAAGTTTAACCCTGAATAGAAATTTAAAAAATGACATGCTTCAATTTATCATATATCAGTAATAAAATAAATGTCTTTCTATTCTTTAACGTCAAGAGTTTCAGTAATCACATTCCGACCTATCATTGGTTAATGAATGTCTGTTCTTTCGTGAAATTTTCGCGATAAATCTTATAAACTTTCAACCGTCGAAAAATTTGGCACGAACCTTTCGGAAAAGTTCGTCACTGAGACGGTTTAAGAGGCCATTTCATCAGACTCAATTAGAAAATACAAGGAGTAGTATAGTCTTGAGAATTAAGAAAGTTATTTATGGAGAAGAATGTAATTTCGCCAAGTGAAATTACATCGTTGAGGCTTAATCACATTTTCCGCACGCCTCGCTCTTCTTCGCAAAATAAATAGCTCATTAGTGTGAAGAATACAATAACGCTAAGCTGCAGCATTTTACTACACATGTTTACTGGCAAACGCTACCTCTGATGTGGTTGACGGCCAGAGGCCGCGTGGGGTCCAGATCATTTTGAGAATTTCCCATTGTCGTCGAATATAGTCTTTATTGTATATAAGCATGCGATGCGACCATATATTTTCAATTTTCTTGCGTTCTTATAAAGTTTCACGCTCAAACCTTATACAATATAGAACTCGATGAAGCTGAACAATTTTGCATTTCAAGTTATGTTGATTAAAAGTTTGCACGGACGTAACTGAATTCTATGGGTTCTTCTCGTTCTTAAGAGACTTGAGTCTTATACCGGCAATTTGAGCTGACCTCGGGTACAAAAAGGCAAGGTACAGACTATTAGTTGATAAGTGAAATTCACCAATAAAAACATTCTTCCTTATAATTTATTGCACGAGTTAATGATTTATTTAAAATCTTATTTTCATTGCGATACGTTACGTTACGTTACGTCAACAATCGTACATCAACTTTAAATTGAAAATAATTATATACGAAATTATAAAAAATTATTAAAGGTAATATTTGTAGGAAAGTAAATTGTAATAAGAAATAATTATTCAAAGAAAAGCAATTCTTTTTCAATTTTAGCCGCTTCGTGTCTCTTCTCCCTAATATTTCGAGATAACCGACAAAGTGCATTAAGTCTCAGGTACCTCAGGACACCGTGCTTATCGACCGTGAAACATAATTTCGACCAAAATACGCATTTCGTCCCAGCGAACGTTTTGACCAGGTTCATTCGTTCGTTGTTGAGCTGAAAATTCCTTAATGTTTTTAGGTTTAAATAAAAATCGGATTAAAAGCATACGCTTTTTCATATCGGGAAATAACAATTTTATTTATAATTATAAACATTTCTAATTAAAAGGTTTTGAATAAATTCATTTTAAGCAGAGTCGACTTTTTGCCATTTATTATTCGACATAAAATATGCGGGCTGCAATATACGTATAGTCTATTTACATGTATAAAGATTGGACTGAAGAGCTCAAATGATGCATATGTATTCTGCGGCGTATAAAAGTGCAAATTTAAAAACCGGGTACGTTAGAAAATACTTAATTTTCGACATTGAAATACGTCAGCTTCACTGTAAGGGGTGTTGATACAATATTATTATTCTAGTAAATATTAACGTTATATCAAACATGTTTTATTTAATTGAAAATATAATTATATATTATAAGGACTCGCATTGTATGAACCATTTAAAACTGGTCCCCATATAATGCTTCGTTCTATTTAAATAAAAACCAACACATTACGTTTTGGCCTCTATAATGGTCCATCTTCAGGAACCAATTATAACAATTACATTCAGATGTTTTAGAATTTCAGGTAATATGAGTACATGTTTTATTTGTTTTATCTCGACGATGTTTATTGTTATAATATTTAGCAAAACTCGAATTAACAAAGAAACTCTTGACAAACTGTCACTTTGAAACTCTGAGTTTTGTAATATAATATAATTAGTTTCTGAAGATGGACCATATTGAAGCCGAAACATATTGTATGGAGTTTTATTTATATTGAACATCCAAAAGTATTGATGTCAAATTTCGGTGCCATTTCTCGGCTTCGTGATGTCATGGGATGGAATTATCCTAGGTCCGGAAAGGTTGCAAACATAATAAAAGATAGCCATTCCTAAAAACAAAAAGTAGTTTGTCGACAGGTTCAGGGCAAATATTCAATCCAGTTTGAACTGATTAGAAATCTGTGTCTAGAGACACTCTGACAAAACCACATAAAATCTGGATACAACCGTATGAAGTATAAAGTATATGTATAAAGAGTCCTAACTGAAATAGCATCGTGGAATTCAATACCACTTACTTATAGGGTTCCTAAATGTCTTAAAACTTTATTAATCACACGACCTATAGGTGATACTGAAAAGACAGTTTGTTGCCCTAAGTTCTCGACACGACTGTAAGTCGTTCCGTTATTCTGCCGTCCGTTGTATAATCATAGAACATATAGGTTGAGATGATCTTGAAAATGTGATGGAATTACATCTCGAGAAGTTCAAATCGAGATCATTCTGGGTGCTGCATTCGATGATGTCAATGTCTTTCTGCAGAAGAGAGCAGTCCCTTGGCTGGAGACATGTAAAAATATCTTAATGACATCAGCATGCATGATTGGTGTAGAGTATTTGATTACGTTTTGAAGGTCAGGATAAGATTTAATTCCCCGTGAAAGATTTGGGTGAATTCCAAAAGACCAAAGTTTCTCTGTACTAATTTTTGATGATTGACTTTATTAAAAGCCTTGGAGAAGTCCACATATAGATCGAATCCGTCTGAAGGTCAAAATGAAAACCAGTGTATATATGAAGTTTAGATGTGAGGCTGGGTTAGATGGGAACCCGTGTTGATATTTTTGAGATAGCGAAGTATATAATTGATGACAATTTTTTAGTTATATTATATCATCTAACGTTTTAGGAATGCAGTTTACAATTGTTATTGGCCTGTAATTTTTTACATCAAGTATGTAAAGCCTGACTATGAGAAATAAACCTAATCTTCCGGTAGGTTAGGTTAGATTCCCGAAACGAAACCCTGAATAACTATATAAAAATAACTATACAAGAAACTCTAATATTTATACATGATTTATATTTGCAGAGAAATGGACGGTTTACTGTGAAACGGATTTTGTCGACGTTGCGGGCAAAGTCAATTTCATTAAATATTGCAAACCATGATGATTCCGAAAATGCACCGGAAATGTTAACACTTTTCGATCTTTAATTATATATATAAACGAAGTAACCGTTCGATAAATCCGATATCCAGGAAGGAACTTCATCATCCGTGAAATTAATAAGCATTGCAGCTATATTTAAAAGCTATCTTCGAACGAATAACGATTAACGTTGTGGTGGGGGATTTGCTTAATTGACTTATTCCATTCACTGACGACGTAATGTTGCACATGAATTGCTTTTAATGTCGGATATTTTAAAAAAAAAGCTCAATATTTTACGATATATCAATTGGTACACTGATTACCCAGTATATATATATATGTAGTATAGTAAAATATCTAATAGAATGAGGAGATGAGTAAGTAGTAACAGCAATCACTCTGAAATATTTCATTATCTTTATTTACATATAGTTGATAAAAAAGGAGTAAATTCTAGACAAAATTTTCATATTATGAAATAAAATTAAAATGAAAAAATTAAGTTCATTAATACTTAACTGTAATAAAACCCAGTGTTTAATATCGTACCTCGAATGCAATATTTAATGAATTTTCGATTTTTTGTCAACTTATGAACTTTTAAATTATTTATAAGATTAAATTATATAGCTCGTGAATAACTTTATACCCGGATATTCCAAGATAGTCCATAATGTGGATATATATATCAGGGTAGGGTAGGTTCATCTTGACAGAAAACGAAGGAAATGAGCAATAATGCAAAAGTAAAGTAGGTTTTCAAGTTTTCTTTTCTTTGATTTCTTCTTAAACTTCCGTGTTTCGAGTAAAATTTGCCTCAACTCGCTCATTCTGTCCTTCGAATTTCTAAAGAGGAAAAATACCTTTCTGATGGAATAGTCTGTTCTATGGATTTATGTTTGAATGTTTATATATGTGTATATGCCGTCTTCTAAGAGGACGTTTTTTTTTTGTCAAGACTTTTGGCGCTTGAGGACCGTCCTCATAAATTTAACATATACATGATAAGGAAACATAAAACATGAAAACTTGTATAAAATTCCTCATAAAAGACAATATAAATATATATATATATATAGCAAAAAAGTCTTGTAGTAAAATTTGATCAGATTAGAATAGTTTAATTATGGCGGATTTTTTTAGGTTGTCCCTTGCGTACCATTTAAATACGTTGCGACGAGGGGCCATTAAGAAATATTTGGAATGCCATTGATACATCTGAAGGCCTCTCGTCTTATATTCGCATAATTTTACCAATATAAATGCATTGAAAATGACACAACACAAAAACTTTGAAATTTGTATATTACTGAAATTTAAAGAAATTGCTTTTGTCCATGTACAATATTATTCACTCCTTCAAAACAAGCAGGAAAACAAAATTTGCATTTTTTTTTTAAGAATAGAATTTTCAGGAAATCCAGACAGTAAATATTAAAATTAAGTTTAGCATCTGGCAAGTAATTCCCCGCAATTCACTCACTGACCACCTGCATAAGCATGTTCCCGGAAATTGCATCATAATGCTTTAATAATTCGACCATTATGCAGAGTCCTGACATTTATGTATTTTTCTTCCCTCGAAGCGTGCATTATGAATATATTACACGACGGTTTCGCATTGTTTTATATTTTTACTATATTGTTGCGACACATTGTAAGACATTGAAGTGGAAGGCGACGTGAAATTCTCTACTTCTTCGAGGTCTTTTCATTTCGTGAATGAAAATACATTCTTTTCAAAGAATGAATAATATCAGTTCAATAAATTGAAACGTCTGAAATGTCTTTGGTGTTATATTACGTTAAATATTCTTTCGCATGAAGGTTTGCAAATTATTTCTATCAAAAATTAGCACATATCGATGGAGGTATTGTGCAATATTAATTTTTAAAGAGTATTTTTAATGCGTATCATAAAGGTATTTTATCAGGAATCGCAATAAAAAATATATTTAAAGTACAATTTTTTTTGTTAGTTGCACCATACAGACGTCAAAAATATTTCATTTTTATTAGCGATAAAATCAGTTACGATTGTAATATCAAACAAATCACGAAAATGTGCTGATTTAAATTCTATATTGTAATACATTTACTCCACATGCTTTAGCATAAAGAATTTTTCGTAATTTAATCACATTCAATCAAATGAAATCAAAGTGACCACATCCCTGGTAGAAATTGCGCCTAATCATTCGAAAGTTTTTGGATACTTTACTTATATTATGGGCAATATAAATGGCCAGTATCCTTCTGGAAATGTAACATTTTCCTTGATATTATTTCATTTCAATTCAATTTCTGCCTACATTCTGTCCAATATTATTGCAATATTTTATATTCATTTATTACGAATAAGGTTATGTACATATATAGTAGTCTTAATGATCTTCAATCACATTTAATACGTCGTGACACATACCAAACTTTGTTCATAAGTTTTATCTCATTTTTTCCTCGTATTATCACTATCTGCATTGTTACCTTTCGAAAATATCATTTTTTATCAACATTTGACATGTAGGGTTTGTCGTCATCTTCTTCTTCAAATGTGACAGGATTTGCTGACCTCAACCTCATCTTCTCCAATATTTACGACTGAGATAATCAATTGCAGCCAATTTTTATTGGCGACAATTTGTTTTATTATATGTTTCTTAAATTATTATAAAAGAAAATGTATAGATCAAATTGTCATCCCACTAAGTTTACATTTATAAGTATATTGTGCATTTCAAAATAAATAAGAAAACGGTTTTAATAGGGCATGTAAAAAAAATAAGCTGCATATTTTGACTGGATAGTATATGTATCTAATATTTTTCCATTTGTTTTATATGCAATATTATGCATATATTTTAAATAATTTTACTGCATATACCCAGCAATCGAAAGTGCATTTAAATTCAAAAAATGAATTAAAAGATCAATAGTGTATTAAAATATATTCAAAATACTAAAAATGAATCCACTTTAATCCCTTGTAATCCGTTTTAAATCGTTTTTCGACTTTTCAATACACTTTTATTTACTGGGTAGTTATTAGATACGATGATGGTCAACAAATTTTAAATAAATATGACTGAACAGTTATTATGTAGTAACAAAAAACTGGTCTATTTATTTTTGTCTAGTTATTGTTCAGTTAATGAAAAATAACTAGTTTTATTGCATACCCACTTTTTTACCAATAATTTTAGACAGAAACCAGCTTGTATCTACACTGAAAAGAAAATTTTCCCTTCTTTTTAGTAAATCTTACTTAATTCAAGAAAATCTTTTTTTGATTCAAGTAAATATTTACTTGAAAATAACAATTTTTTCAGTGTAGTAAGATTGGACAGAATTTATACCAGGAATTACATAGAATATATTATCTATATATACGAAATTAAATGCTCTTACAATGACCAAACTATCAATTCGTATATCAATATTGATCATTTTACTGGAAATGATATCGGAGTAACGAAGAAGCACAATAACGCACATTTCTATATTTATCGCAAAAAATATATTGCAGTTTCTGCACTATTGATCCACTATTCTCATGAAGATGCACTTCGTATGACTAAAGTGTCTAGAAATTCGCAACATTCGAAAAAACGAAATGTCTTCACAGTCGTCACATTATATATTTCTTGGACATGATATCGTAGCTTTTTTATTCTACTACAGTGCCTTTATAATGAGCATGTCATGGAAAATAACGCATGCAGTGAAAAAAAAAGTTGTTATTTCCAAGTAAATATTTACTTGAATTAAGAAAATGTTATTACTTCTTTTTCGTAAATCTTACTTAATTCAAGAAAATCTTTTCTTAATTCAAGTAAATATTGACTTGAAAATAACAAATTTTTTTTCAGTGTGCCAATAATAATCATTTTACCAGAAAAAAATTACTTCCAATAACTATGTTGCTAAATATAATGCCGTTTATAAACCTAGATCAAACGATTCTTGTATTAATCTTTATTAAAACAATACATATATTTACAATCTCATGACGTGGAATTTACCTTGCTAATTCTTCATAATGACAATAGAGCCAATTTTCTGACGTCGGTTTGTACGAGGAGTATTGACACATGCACTCCATTTATGACATTAACATAAGAAATTGTCGCGAAGTCAACCAGTACTCCAAAGCACTTTGTCTGTATCATCTTCAAATGTATATTTCGTCAAATATAATTGTATAAATTATTTCAATTCTTATTTTGTTAAAAAAATATCGATAAAAAAAGATTTATATATTTAATATTTTTTCTCTCTCTACTTAATATATAAGCCATTTTTAAAACGACTACGCAGTCCTTGGTTTAGGACTCGGGGAACGACAGTTTCGAAGGTTCCTATTAAAATGCTTAAAATATTAAAAAAAAAAAAAAAACGAATTCACATATGAATAAAATACAAATGTATTTTTTCGCTTTAATTACAGTACACCAATGTACTGTATGTGTGAGTCCATTCCTGTGTTTATGTCTTCTTATACATGTGCGTGTGCGTGTGTGTACGTATGTATATGTAAGTTTAGAATACAAACACCCGATACAGGCCAGGTTACGTGGCCGCGAGTGTGGACATGCGATTAAGCACCCACGTCTTTCCAAAACCGCACTCCCACCTATTTACCGAACTCGGATTCTGACCTATACAGCGTCACGCTTGAACCTTGCTCGTGTAGTAATTTAGTAGTTTTGCCTCGGTATAGTCAGCCGACCGGTTTTTGCAATGCCCTGACCTGACCCTTTTCAAGAAACAATCTTCTTCTTTTTTTCCGTCCACTATTGTACTTTTGAAAACCGCGTCGCTCTATATGCGCGATCTTAACTTCCTCTGTAATGCGAAAATCGCCTTGAAAGAAGTGTGCCGCGAAATTCTATTTTAAAAAATGTAACACATTTCCGTCTTTTCAAACCTACAATCTTTTTATAACAAAAAAAAAAAAAAAAGTATTAAGGATCATGACCAATAATACTATGATGGTTGATAAAAGAAAAATTCTGCACTTCATTTCTTACTTTTTAATTAAAAAAAAAAGGCATTCAAATTTTATTCCCTAGGAAGTGCGAATGAATTTCTACTCCCGCTTTCTAAAAGATAAGCATGAACATGCGATAATACGCTGTACGCGAGTATGTGTCAGTCCGTCAATCCACATTATTTAAACTGATTTTACAAAAATAAATTAAAAAATTGTCCTAAAGAATAGACGTAAAATTATTCGATTACATTAGAGAGACGTATACATTTCATCGTGTATAAATATATATATATACCAGCAACTCGAGTTTTATTCGTTTGGCCACTTTCACCTAATATCAAAGTCAGCAATATCGTCGTTAATTATGGGGTAGTGCTTTCCCTCGTAAACCATTCGAGCAGCTTCTGTCAAGTCGTGTTTTTACGATATATGCAGCAATAAGACACCCGTCATATACATTGAAAACAGCTTGGAGTAAAGCCTCCATTCGCTTACTTTGCTCTTGCCAAGTGACGTTATTTTCGCGGACTGTATCCGGTATACGCTAGAAATGCTTTGGATTTGATACCTTTAAAAATGGAACCGCGATGGGAATTGCATTATCTAAAAATCCCACAGCCTCTTTATTCCACAGATATAGGGGTTACGAGATTCGACTTTATATCATAATAAAGTTTTGGTTTAATTTCAATACAGTTTCAATTTTTTTTTTTTTTGTAATTGAAAACATTTGTTAATTGTATTTTTTTTATGACACAAAATCTCATATTAAAAGTATCCTGCAACATTTTCCACGAAATGTATTTTCCCTTGCAACACAGATTAGCACCCAGGATTCCAAAACAAATATCCTGTCGAGTCTTGTAGCGGAAGAGGTCGGTATCGATCACCAGGTATAGCAAACATTTGGCTGTTTCAAAATCGAAATTCCACTAGACATATATATATATATATATCTGGCATCTCTATCGTCCCTAACCACAAATTCGATATCCTCCTGAGCGAGCGCATACATATGGAAGGACAGGTGTTTTGTCGACATCGGGGGTATGTCGAAGATGGTAATGGAGGACTATCAACACTGTATTGTATCCCAACATATTAATGTCAACGAAACACAAATGAAACGAATGGAAATCAAGCGCACTTGCCAAATATGGTATTTGCTACTCTTGTTATGCTATAAGTTCCTTTCAATTTAATCAAAATTTAATCACGCCAATGTCCGCGAATGCCTTCCCAACAAACGGAAAAGTATTAAATCGGATTGAATACGTTTCAATTCTGTGTAATATTTAGTAAGATAATAAATTCTATGATCGAAAAAAAAACATTACTGTACTCGATCCAACTACCTTCGATGCCAGAACTATAAGCGTTTATACCACTAAACCACCGACAATTATATTTTATTATAAAATAAAAATCGTATTCGCTTGAAATTTTTGAATTAAATGTTTTCTTATATATAATTCTGTGGAATATTTTCAGGTCCAATAGAGGACGATGAATTGAATTCGGATTCATTTCTTCTTTGTAATAAATTCATTATTACTTCAGAAAAATTCGTTTGGAAACATTTGGATCGAATTAAAACACTCGAAATGTAATATTGACCCGAATTTTCGTTCCTTTGTCGAAATTTAATCGGACGCATTAGATTGAATTGTGACAATGCGACACAATTTTGGTGGCGTCTTACAAATAAATATCGTTTTGTGCAATTCGACCGAACATATTAAATCCAACTGAAAAGCGTCGAAATTTTAGGCAAAGTATTGAAAAGAATTGGTACGGCTTTCGCGAAATTCTAGTCAGACGCATTGGATCGCATTACAACGCGTCCAAACTTAGGCAAAGTATTGGAAAAAAATTGTTATTGCTCATGTGAAATACTGCCAGACATATTGAATCGAATTGCATCGTGTCATAATGTTGATGACGTATTGAAAAATATAATTTTTACAAAATTTTTACCAAGGATTTTTAAGAATTGTTACTGCTTTCGCGTCGAGATTTTAACAAAGTATTGAAAAGAATTCCTTCTGCTTTTTATAAATTCGTTCGGACGTATTGCGTCGAATTAATAATTATAGTTAAATGAGTTAATTTTATTTTCGAATTGATTAGAATTAAATGGAAGTCTCTTCTATTCGGAATTGAAACGAATTATATAGAATTACAAAATATTGTTTGCAATTCGAAAATATACAGATTGCGGATTGAAAATTTGCTTTTCAATATTTTCTCGTTTGTTGGCATTTGAATCCATGCGTATCCCAGTGTTCCCCAGTTTAAAACATATTCCGTTGGTTTCACGTCTATGCCCGTGAATGCCTGCGAATACAAAACATTATTTATTTTCAGCGATGTTATTTTTGCAGAGACTGGTTTGAATTCGACTTTTTGGATTCCGAAGCATTCAGCATTATATTTATTTTCGGCGATATTATTTTGGGATTAAAGTGGATTCGTCTGGATTAGTATTAATCCTCTTTTCTGGATTAGGCGGGATTCTGTGTTTTAAGAAATAATGTTTGGATTCATGAGGATTCAGTTTGGGCAGATTACGAATTTAACCGAATCCATTCGATTCATTCTGAATTCACTTCCAATCCTTGTTCGATTGTTGGGATATATATTCCGACCAGTAAATGAAAAAGGATTGTGAGGTCAAATTTTGGATTAAAACGTATTGGTAAATATTCATCGGTATGTAAAATGAATCCATCTTAATCATTCTGAATCCTTCTTAATCCAAATTTTCAACGTTCAATCCTTTTTATAGTTTACTGGGCGATGTATCGATTACTTTTAAATCGATCTCTTATAGGTAAAAGAGGAATGTATATTTATTCTTTATATTCTCTCATTGTATCATAACTATTTCTTTAGGGAGAAGTTTTGAAAATGTTCATTTCCATTGTTTGTACATGAAAATAATATAAATATGATTTAGTTACATTTTGCAACTTATATATATTTCAGGTGGGACAATCTTGCGAGCGAAGCGAGCTGTGCGGGCCTAATAAGGGGATCCGCCCTCTGGTGGTGTTGGCGGTCGGGGGGCCTCTCGCAGTGACGTAGACCCCAGTTTTTCAATTCAATTTTATTCGATAAATGTATTTAACATTTATAACAGGCGTTACTCAAGCATGCACGCACATAATGTCAATGTTTACTCATTTTGGGATTATACCTCACCCCACCAAATTGCATCGTATCGGGCGCATAATATTGTTGTACCCGCCGATTATCGGCTTACTTTGTATATATCACAGTAAATAGTTTCGCGTCTCATCGATCGTCGAGTTCTTCTTTGTTCTCGCCTATAAGCATTTCCTAACTTAACAAAATCCATTTAAAACTTTCTCACCCAAACTGTTCTATTATTCGTTGTTGATTAGCCGATGCTGAAGTGAGTACATTTTCAATTAACGAAAATATACATAATTGTTTACATTCGCAAACGTATATAAAAACTAATTGAAGAAAGAGGCGGGTTATTATACTTTATTTTTCGTTTAAATGCAACGAATAGATATGTAGTCAAAGTGACATTTTTTATTATTATACATTATTCAGTTTTTTACCTTACGTTAAAAAAAAACAGACAAACGAAATTTAGAAACAATCGAAAATATACACGTGATGAACAAACGCAATTTTTAACACCAAAAAATGAGTGCGCAAGTGTATACATTACCTAACTAGTTACGTAAAAGTACACTTTACACCCTAGTTAGGTAATGTCCAATTTTGATTAAGCGATTATATAGAAAATTGATTTGATAATATTTCGCTCCGAAAATTGAGTCATTCTTCCATGTATATGAAAAGTGAATTCATCACCCTTTTAGCACGTAAATTCCCCACTTTTCCGAGAGTAACCCAATTGAATTTCACTTTTAACAGATTGAAAGTTCACCCTTAAACAGAAAAATGGCTCGATGTTGACTTTATGTAGTGCAATGTTTTTTTTTTTTTTTTTTTTTTTTTTTATCAAAAATACTACTCAGAAATTCTTATATATATAGAATGTTGTGTACTGTGTATTATGTACATTTAATTTTTACATACAAAATATATGTAATTTTAATAAAATTAAAATGAATAAAAAAAGATCTTGTCTTTCTCACCATCAAAGTGTATTTTAAACTGGCGGGTATTTCAGGGGCCACCCGCAGTAGTATACACGGGCAAGTAGTATATATAGTACGAGTGTGTTGGTGTGTATATATACGCTGGGGAAAGCTCGTTTGGCCAGCCGAAAGGACGGTGTTCTGTCATGGATTTCTCCGTGAGTTTCCCATTCCAATTTTCTCGCTCGCTCTCGACTTTGATGCGGCATGACTAGTTCGGTAAAAGCTTGACTAGATCGAATAATTTTCACGAAAAAACGTCGCGAAACTCGGAAAATTGCATTAGCTAAATGCAATCGAACGAATAATTCTTCATTTAATTTCTGCCTGGTCAGTCGCAAAAAAAAAAGAAACTGGCATTGGTATATATATATTATATATTGTACATCCATATTCCCGCGATAAAAATCGACTTGCTGAATATTGCCGCAAGACTTTTCCCAAGTATTTCCCGGTCGCAAAATATATTATTATTATTATTATTATTATTATTATTATTCGCTATAATTATTTTATTCACATGACGTACGCCGACGTGTCGTATGTAGTGCGAATAAAAAAGAGATAATTTTAATACACACACACACACACACACACACACATATACCCAGTAATCGAAAATGCATTGAAAGGTCAAAAAATGAATTAAAATAGATTCAAGTGGATTAAAATGGATAGAAAATGAATCAACATAAATAATTATTTTTATTCGTTTCTGACCTTTAAATGCATTTCCGATTACTAGGATATGTATATATCGAATGTTTATACATTGTAACGAATATAGAGATGAATTCATTTTAATCTTGCCGTGGGAATGAATTTCCGAAAATGTTCAATTCATTTCTATCTATATGACGTTAAACAAATAAGTCTTCTATTTTAAATAAGTCTAATATTTATTTATATCTGTATATCATCGTGAATCATCTATTTTAATTTTTTTACATAAAAACTAAGGGCTCTGCCCCCTGGACCCCCGGCTCGCTTAGCTCGCAAGATTGTCTTGATTGGGCCTAATAATGCAATATACTTCGCGACTGCGGCATACGGCAGCAGCCGCTCAGTCCATCTTTCGTAAACTTTATAAAGTTATTATAATGTAGTCTACAATATGAGTTTAGTCAACCGCAACCATTCCGTGTTCTTTGTTATGAATATTTTATACAACGTATATACTATATACTAATAACTTTAAATTTAATGTTTCTAGATTTCGTGTTATTTGTAATATTCTGAAAACGTCCATTTCCACGACTTCGCCCTCCGCACACTGGCAAAGTAT
>JAPYZR010004349.1:0-12453 GCA_030522945.1 Trichopria nigra | reverse complement strand
ATTAATTTTTTGAATATTACTGTTTGGCAGAGTATTTTTGTAGGCATAATAAGGACTTGGCGAATTTTTTTACATAAAAATGTTTTTTTGGGGGATTGTATTTACATAGCAAAATAAAAAACTTTTATATAAAAAAAAAAAAAAGGTTCGATTCCCGGCCGATGCAACAGTTTTTTTTTTGTTTTTTGTCTTTTTTGGTTTCTTTTCTATATCTTGAACTTGTAATGTATATTACATTTTTCAAATTATATGTACTTAATTGTAATAAATAATACAAATAAAAACAATAACATCCATGTTTTAATTGTATACGCTTAATTTTGCGCAATATTTCAGAATAACCATATATAGATTCGTTATATTACATTTGTATCTTGTACAACTTGTACAAAACATGTAAAAATCATATTTATCATTTTTCATGTCGAGAATAATTTTGTTTTTACCTTTTTACTGCTGTGCGTGTTTTGTCTTCATGTTTCAAAACGAACTAGGGGCCTCGCCCTTGCGGCCTTAGGCCGCCAACCACACCGGATAATAAATCAGGATAATAAATCCTGAACCGCGCGACAATTTCGATGACCCAGAATCATCAGACCGGTCTATAACAACTGGAAGGAATTCGATTATTGCTGAAGTTAAGAAATTAGACTATTGAAAATGACTATATTATAATGAAGAAACATATCGCAGGAAAACAAATCGAGATGGGAGATAAAGGAAAAGAGACTAATTATTTCAATTATGAATAATACAATAAGAAATGAATTAGCCCCTCGAGATACGTTCGTCAATTGCACCGGCGTTATTTGACGCATAAAATGGTATATACTACGTGCGGATGCGAAAAAATTAAATAGGCACGACGGAAGATAGAAAGAGACAAGTGAGAAATTAGAAGGAATTAAATTAAACGTCTTTATTTCCGTTCGGGGACGAAACGCTGGGAAGCTCCTGGCGGCAAAGTGTATAGACTACTGCGGGACGATGAAATCTCGTTATACCAAGCAAACTTTATAAATATATAAAAATTCTATAAATAACATTGTATATATATATATACATTCTTTATCCCTTTTTTTCAATATTATGACTAACTTCGATTTTAATGCAATAAGTGACAACATTGTTTTATTGATTTTTGTATTTATGTTCTCGTTATACGTTTAGAATATACATTTGAAATAAAATAAAAAATCTCTCTGATAACGTAATTTCCTAACCTAAAATATTCAAATAAAACAGTAACTATATACGTAGTCCAAATATATATTATTGTAGGACGTTTCTGCGCATTTTTAATGAATGTACGTTAATATATGAACAAGATCGGTATATTGAATTTAAAAATGCGAATTGTAAAAGTGTAATTTCAAATTGTCCTAAAATCGGTTTGGACTTGAAAATATATATCTATAGTTTCTGTTTTACTTGAAATATTTTAGGTTAGGTTAGGAATTGGCGTTATCGACCAGATCGTTTTAAAGAAATTGTATATATGATATGGATTATATCACCCAATCGCGAACGTCATCCTATATACCGGTTTTAATAGCATTCAATTCCAATTGGCGAACTTTAATTCCATCACCTCGTTTGCAGGATGTCTATACCAAAATCACTCGTTTTCTCAACTAATTTGTAGATAAATTTTGAATTTGTGACCGCACTATTGACGCTCACACAACAAAGAATAGGGAATTTGAGATTAATTTTTACTTTCCAATTTTTAGGTTAGGAATTGCTATTTCATTCAATGATTGATACGTGATGAAATGTCGTCAAAATGAATCTTTAACGGTGGTGTTTTTCTATATGTAAATAATTAATAAAGAGTCTTTCATTGCAGCCGAGTTCTCGATGCTTCTGGTATCTTTTCACCTGAAGAGGCACATGGGAAACTTCCTTATACAAGTTTACGGACCCTGCGTCCTTCTCGTCGTCCTCTCATGGGTGTCCTTCTGGCTCAACAGGGAGGCAACTGCCGATCGAGTATCCCTAGGTAACGTTCCGGGCAATTTACCCTTCGATTTTTAATTCTTAATCGCACCCACGATTTATTTTTATGCCGTATCAATCGATTTACTTCCGGTTTCCTAACTTTCTTTCACTATTAGTATGTTTATATATCCAGCGATTTATTTCTATGCAATTTTTCACGCAGTTAACTTTTTCTCGCTTTCCTTTTCTTTTAAAATAAATATATAAGAGTCGGTAGGTAAAAATATATGGTTTGTAAGTTTTAAGGTTTACGTCTAATCGCTAATTTACATGATAAAGTATTTATTTACACAGTGAACAGTCGAAATTACAGTATAGGGCTTATTATATACATCCGTAATTTTTCAAAATGGCACCGGTATCCACTATATATATATCCTGTACGCTTCGCCTCTAGTTCCCCACTCCTACGGACACTGCCCCTCGACAACATCCGAGAGTACCCGAAGGTAGAGCCAATAACGCATGCGCATAACCCGCGGTATTACAGAGTGCGTAGTGGGGGGATTTGGGAACTGTATTACAGGGGAACGCGTATAGAAAAGTGGATTTTATACGCTTGTACGGAACAATATATATGGAACACTATAGAATAATAAGGGATCTATGGATTAAGGGGATCCTATATACGACGATGATAAAAAAAGAAATTGCTTGACTTTTGCAGGAATCACAACTGTATTGACAATGACATTCCTGGGTCTGGAGGCTCGAACGGATTTACCGAAGGTGCCGTACCCAACAGCTCTGGATTGCTTCGTTTTTCTCTCGTTCGCTTTCATTTTTGCGACGATCATACAATTTGCCGTGGTCCATTACTTCACCAAGTACGGATCCGGCGAGTGCTACTTCAGTTCAGACTTCAGCGACACCGACAGCTCCTCGAGCGACGATGAAATCGTTCGACGCCCGCCTCGGATAAAAGAGACGGTGAGAGAGAAATCTTTTTCTTATACATCCTTTCTCCTTTTCTTATTTTTATTCCGGCTTCCACGTCGATCCGATATTTGATTTTATACGATGTGTTTACATGTACTTTGCACGGCACTCGCGGTGGTCTCTTCAATTTCCTACGAACTTTCCGTCTGTACGGAAGCCCTTTTGTTACTTGACAAACGCATTTACTTTCATTTATGCGTAATTGTATAGAACACAGTATATATATCATACATGTATCCTTGAAATATCGTTGAAAAAACAGGATAAATGCAAAATTCAGTAGTATTTTTGTAACATGACAAAATGCGACTTAGAAAATGATAGAATGAAAACAAACGACTGAAAATAAAACACCACAATTTTATGAGACAGATATATATTTCTAACGTAAATTTAATTTTAATTGATAACAATGTTTGACCCTTGATAACATTTGACTGTTTTTAAAGTCACTAGATCCGTACAACAACTGCTGAACAGCCGATATATGGCACTTTTGTATAACTGTTCTATACGGCGCCACCTTCAGCCTGGAGCGAGCCTTTTGGTTCCGACCTCCAACGAATTGAAACGGAAATATCCGAAATATGTTATATAAAGCATCACTCAAGGGCGGAAAGTTTTTCCGCCCCACGAAGATTACTTCGCTCGTCGAAGTAAAATTTCGGGAAGAGAATCGTACGACCTTGAATTTTCCATCTAATGCTTATAATTTTCATATAATAATGAAAATACGTCTTTATTTTCGACACATTGTTAATAAAGTTCATTTCAACAAAAATTGCATTTTCGAATTTATAATCTCTTCTTTTAATCTTCGAAAGTCGCGGTAAACATCTCAAAGAATAAAAATGAAATCTAAATTTTCACATTTTCCTTCAGATCGACTGTAAATGATTTAATTGTTAAAGAAGCACATGACCTGGGAATGACCTTCAAAATTGAAATGTGTTTTTATAACATAATAGTAATTTATTATTATTCAAACTACGATGAATTTCATTCGTCCAATTTTTCGAATGTTGATCATCAATCAGCAGTACACGTTTTAAAAGTGACAATAACGAATTCAAAATGGCGGTCGAAAATGAATTCGTCTTCGTCACGATTTTACATATATTATAAATATATAGGTTTGTGGAATCGCTTCAAAATGGCTAATTCAAAATGGCGTAGCAGATAATGTATTTGCATTATTTGACAAGATTCGCATTTAAATCATCAGGTAACATTTGAAACGAAGTATTTCCAGATTTCAAAAGACATTTTGAAATATAAAATGAACAACATTTTAAACGTATTTAGCGAACTCGTAAACGGAATCGAGAAAATAAATATTGCAAATGGCGGCTTAAATAATCGACAATATTTTTAACAAACATTTCAAAATAACAATTAATTAATGTGGAAATCTCTGAAACTACGCTGCGACATAACTTTTATTTCATTCGTAACTTTATATATATACGATTTTTTAATTAGAAAATGGCGACCCAATTAATATCGATCATTTTATTGAAAATGGAGGATATAGAATAGAAGGGAACAATCTTTATGAATGTAAAGTCGTTTCCCGCGGATAAACTACACGGTTTATAGAAGAGGAGTAAAAATTAGATTCTTAAATTCAAAATGGCGTCTTAAAAATGCAGCAAAATTAACAAGGCAATATAATGTCAATAAATATAAATTATTGAATATTTCAATGTTTGTATTCGAGATTTTAATTACAACGGAGTTTCTTTCACGTCGAATATTTATAATATAAATTGACCGAAGTTTATTTCGGAGACTGCGTTATTTGGGATTATTATACATTTCCTATTCATGAACGTAATTAATTGTATGTAAATAAAAATCAATATGTCGGCGCAAGGTATCCTGAACTTAAAGTGAATTATACTATAAATCGACGTGCAATTAGAAATTACAAAATAATATATATATACATACACATATTGATGTATATATGTTATATATACTCGTGTTTGTAAGTCTAGGTGTAATTATTGAAACCTGAGTGGCAAGCATTAATTACAATAATACCGACCTTAATTAAATACATTTGCCTTTATCCAAATCTTTAAATTTAGAGC
The DNA here is from genome assembly GCA_030522945.1 of Trichopria nigra. Classification (NCBI taxonomy): domain Eukaryota; kingdom Metazoa; phylum Arthropoda; class Insecta; order Hymenoptera; family Diapriidae; genus Trichopria; species Trichopria nigra. The sequence continues at coordinate 7,417 of JAPYZR010004349.1, read as the reverse complement.
CATATCATAAATGGCTTTTATGACATAACGAAACAAACCGATATATCAGTCTGCGCGATAAATTATACATACATTCATCGAATGTTATATAATTAAATAGAATGTAATGCATCCCAAAAATATAACTCGATAAATTTAGGATGGATAGCAGTTGCTACCGTTGCATTGTAATGCGAGATATAATGAATTAGGCATTCTGTTTTAGCTCAAAAATAGCTGTCCCGAATTACAGGATGGAAAAATGAGACGAGCTAGCATTTTATTGCAACTAAAAATATCGCATGTCTTTATAAATTGACCATTGTTAAAAAGTAACGACGATCCGCTTTCACTTTTCATACTGTAAATCGATTTTTTTTTTTTTTTTTTATGCCTTTTTTTAGTTAAGAATGATCATTCGGAGTTTATGACTCGGACTAATAAATAACAAGAGATTTGTATTTTTCCGATTATCATTCTGTGCCAGGTATATGAAAAGGACAGATACGAAAGAAGAAACGAAAAATTAAAATTCAAAATATTCGCCTGGGAAGGTGGTGCTGAAGCGCCATCTCGCGACGAAAATGTTTTTTGATATCCCAGTAAACAAAAACGTATTGAAAATTAAAAATACGAATTGAAATGAATTCATGTACGCAATAATAAGAACACAATAATGTTTACATTTTGTACACGAACATGTGCAGTTTACTATTTTTGTACCCGCCCCGTTGTCAAAGCTCATTCACCTTCCTCGTAAAAGAACGCACACCTTCAACAAAATATAAAAATCTATAAATCTCTAATATATAAATCTCCATGCGTTTGATATTTCTACTTCATTTGAGTAGTAAACAGTTTCGTCGCTAGATGGGGCTGCCGCGACACCTTCTAGAATGTTCGACTAGATAAGACGCAAACAAATGGGTCGAAAAAGTAGTGATGACACATTTCATTGTACTTTTGAGAATATAGACTTTCATCGTGTGAAAATTTACAATTAAAATGCATCAGCGCAATCATTTCAGAAAATGTCTCAAGCATATCAAAAAGGCGGACATGAGATGTTCTTGAAATATCGCTGAGAAGCTCTACAGAATGTCAACATATCTCAAATGAAATGTTCTGGAGACGTCACCGTTTACTTTTTCGTTTATTTTACGTTAATTATACGAAATTACATTCATTATTGTATTGTAAAATATTAATGATGCATTTTCCGCACGTTTTCAGGATCGACGAAAGTCCTCCGAGGCATCGATGACGTCTCGAAGTAAAGAGATCGAGAGCAACTTTGGGCTGAACGGTGACGGCGTCATCGAAGTGATACCTTTGTCGGTACTTCCGCGGCCCGAAAAGGACCGAAATCGTGGTCAGTGGCATCAAATATCCTGCATGGCGTACAGTCCGGTGTCTCGTCGGCAAACTTCACTTGCGAGAAGGGTTTCTCAGCAGCATCGACGCCGCAGAATGCCGCGATACAATTCAGTGTCCAAAATCGATCAGGCGAGTCGCGTCGTCTTCCCCCTCCTCTTTTTGGCCATCAATCTCGTTTATTGGTTCGGATACTTGTCGCGTAGTAAAAGAATCAACTACTTCAACTCGGACAACGGTGCCGTTTGATGAAAATGTACCGTTTTCATCGTTGATTTTAGCAACTGGAGTGATGAAGTATATCTATATGTGACTCGAACGGAGTGACGGCACAATCTCGCGCACGTTGATCACCTTTGTAAAGTATAGTTTCTTAAGATCGAGTAACGAAAATGGAAGAAACGTATAGTAATTCAGAGTTTTGTATCGATATCTGAATCGAAAGATGTGACAGAGATTGGAATTATTCGCTCCATTCGAGACGGATATCACGCAGCATTTGTGGAATGGCCCGATTGGCATTCTTTTGGGAAAATGATTGTTCAAATGCTCCCACGAGGTTCCGGCGCACGCCTATATATATATATATATATATATGTATACATACAAGAAGGTAACAAATATTTATTTTTTAATAACAATAATAGCAGGAGTCAAGACAACAGTATTTATCATTTTCAAACCGGCCGTTTGGTATACGTACGCGTGCGCGCATATTGGGATGTTCTTTCATCCTGGTCGCAAATGATGTACAATAAGTGAATGTTTTGGGCTACTACAAAACCAAAAATGTCGTTGATCCACTGCCTTTAAACGTAAACGAAATTATAACTTTTCAGAGCTACGGAAATAAGAAAAAGTTTGTTGAAAAAAAATCCTAGAAAGACTCTTTTTTTCGATATTTAATCGTTTGATTCCTCTTGTTCGTTGAGAGTCTTTGAAAAGACAAAAGTAAAAATTGTACTATTTATAAAGTGTTGGATGGCTTAGAGAACGTGATGAAGTGCGAAGTGGAATATGTCATGTGTAAACTTCAAAAGAAGCTTCTGGGGAAAAGATCCACAAATTCAAAGTAGCAAACAATACGCTTTATGTAAGTATATATAGTTGGGCACTTCATTCACACATGACAACACTTTTATTGATCATCATGTCTTGGACGTTCGAATGTCAAAAAAGACATACTCGAGTTTTTGAATTTTGAAAACAAACTTCGTTCGTTCGAATATTATTAAAATCATTGACAGCGTTTAGATCACTTAATTTAAGCGTACAAATAAACACTTACGGAACACTTCGAGAACACTGTATGAAGTATCCAAGTTTTGTCGACGCGAATAATGTCACGCAAAATCAAAATTTTCTCGTACACATGGCCAAATGTTAAACGATCCGTCTGAATTGTAGCCGACCAATTTTCAAAACGTGTACATACATATATGCATATTGAAATTATTTAAAATGTGATTAAAAGTGTTGACAATTATTTATTATATATATATATATATATATAACTGAGAGAAATATTCTGCAGTTAATGTTTGTATAATGAGAGTATACGTGAAATTTATTCGGCGCGATTCGTCTTCGGCGTATAAATTAAATAAAACGCTAAAAACAGTTTATTTATTTTTACGAATTATTTTTCTGTGTGTGTGTTTGTACGTGAATATTAAAAAACGATTGAATGTAACGAATGGACAGAGCTGGGTAAGTAAATTATTTTTATTAACTATTTGATGTATATATATACAACCTTTTACAAAAGTTCATATTTTATTGCAAGAATCGTTCGAAAATTGCATTAGAATACCTCAAATAGTCATGAATATCGTTTCAAAAATAAATGTACTATATCAAATAGAGGATATTCCGAAAAAAAAATATCGAAAATGGCGGACACAAAATGGCGATAAAAGTGATTTTTTATTTGTAATATCGGATCTGTGCTAACGAAATCACAACACTCGATGGATTTTTGCAAAAAGTATGAAGGGATTGTTGGAGTCAGTTTTTAAAAATTCAAAATGGCGGATTCAATACGGTGGTCGAAATTATTAAAAATTAATCGGATTCAATTGAAACTTGTCACGTAAGGGTTATTGAGACCGTGTTGGATCCGCCATTTTGAATTTTTAATACTGACTCCAGATTCGTGATCAGCGACCGCAAAAAACTCCCTTTGATACATTTTAAAGTTTTACAAAAATCCGTCGAGTGTCGTGATTTCGTACTCATGACAACGATGTTAAAAGTAAAATTACACTTTTATCGCCATTTTGTGTCCGCCATTTTGGTAATTTTTTCGGAGTACGTCCATATCTGAATAGCACATTCATTTTTGACACGATATTTATTATGACTTTATACCGTAGTCTAATGCCATTACCCACAATAAAGTTTAATAAAGTGAAAATAAAACAAACAATAAAAGATATGTATTTTTTTTAAGACACGTATAACTTTTTTACTTGAAAATTCAACAAATTTTCTCATATACCATTGAAAAGTAAAAAATGGCTATATGCAATATTTTTCTAATGAAATTAAAATGCAAAAATATACAGTCAAACTTCACGAAGAAAATTTGTACATCTGGTCTTTAAAGGGCTACCTTAACGTAACTAAATTTAATATGAATTAAGCAACAGTTGATTTAATCAAGGAAACCAAATTGAAAAGTTGAAAAGTTAAATGTTATTTTCATATTCTCATCGGCGTTAACTTAATCGAATTAAAACTTACAAAGGGCAAAGGGCGTCCCGATATCGTATTTTAAAACAAATCGTAAACAAAAAGAGATTTCATTACGATTACGTTCGATTTTCAACCATGGTTAAAAATCGCCGTTATTTTAAATTCATAACGAATATCACCGTTGATAGTAAAAAGTATTACGCCATATATTGCAAAAACGGATTATTTAGCCGATTTTTGCAATTAGCGAGGTCTCTTACAAAATTCTTTTCAGAAAAACCTCCTTTTCTTACCCACCACAATAATATATAAATGTACCTTTACGTAAACGTTCGGTAAAATTAAAAAATGCCAGATAAAAGCCACATTTATAAATGAAAGAAAAAAAAATTTTTTATCGTTAAAAAAATAACATTTTTATTTAAAGAAAGAAATATTCATCGTAATAATACCATATACATCATCATGTACATCATGTAACGACTATACATATAGCATTGAGTAATGTTTGCATGATAATTGCGCATAAAAGATACAAACCTATACATTATAACCATCGGCATGAATAAAATTTCCAAACCTCCGATCAACGGCGACAACATCTTTTCAAGAATTATATTAAACACGTTCGTAATACTGACAATAAGTATACCGCTCTTTCGGTAACAATCGCAAGAGCAATTTGTCCGACGTCGCAATTTTACAGTCGCGATTTTTCACTCCCCCTTATCTCTGCTCTATCGTGTTACGTAATCATTCCGCGTGTCAATTCGCTTTAAATATCTAGACGTACCAAGTACTGACATGATATCATTTGTTTTTTCTCTTCTTTTTTATTATTATAGCCCCCCGATCGCCTTCGCGAAGGTCGCTTAGTGTACGCGTCGAAGAGGATCGTAACCGAGACTTTTCCGGTGGTATATAATATAATGCGAGCGATAATTGGCCGAATCGACGTAAAGGTTCGTTAAAAAAATGACAGACCGGCGAGCAGGTCGGACATCTGATCCGTATAATAATCGGGGACGATGAGTCTCCGATTATTATTTTGACCGGTTGACCTAATCATTTCGTCGACGTCTTCTTGACTGGTCACGCCGGACATGACCAATAGGGTCTTGAATCCGCAACGTTTACCAAGCAGAATGTCGGTATTGCAACTGAAAGCACAACAGTGTCATAATGTAAACACACATATACATATATAGAAAGAGAGAAAGAGAGAGAGAGAGAGAGAGAGAGAGAGAGAGAGAGAGACATATCGATCAATTAACGATAAAACTTTCAATCATTAATTAATTCAGATTCTAGACATAAGATACGAAATTAATATATAGGAATAAGTTTTCCATTGCTGGTATCTGAGGACTGTATTCCTGTTTGTGTATATTAGTTTTACCCACTTAAAAATCGAATAGAAATGAGTCGATCAAAATGCAGCCAAAGTACTAAATAATGAATCCTTCGATCAGTTTTAATTCTTTTTAATCCTTTTTAATCTTTTTTTAAACCCTTTTAATTCATTCATTTTTTCAACGGTCAATGGACTAATTTATTCGTTTACCTCCCGCAGTAATCGAAAATGGACTTGAATGGATTCAGAATTTGGATTTCAATACACTTCTAAGCATCTGAATTCTACATTTTTCCCTCGATTTTAAGGATTTATGATTTTCTTAAAGTAGATCGAAAAGAAGTGCTATAAATGAATCCACTTCAATCCTTTTTAATCCTCTTTTAAACGTTTTTAATTCGTTTTATTCAACTGCCAATCCCGCTGAAGGATAAAGAATTGGCGAGTCAGAAGTAGTAGGGGTATTGATTGAAATTGATAGGGAAACGGATTCAAAAGGATTCAAAATTTATATTTCAATATATTTCTATGCATCTGAATTTCACATTTTTCCCTTGATTTTAAGGATTTATTATTTTCAATTTTTATTTAATTTTAATGAATTTAAATGTATATTATTTATTTTTTATAATTTCTAGAATTTCTCGTTTTTGGATTCAAATGTTTTCAAAATAATTGAGAAGTATTTCACAGTACTCTATGAATTTTTAGATTTCATTATTTACGAGTGCATTTTTATTCATTCCAATTCATTTTTGATTGATTGATTGATTGATCAGCAATCGTAAATGAATTTAAACTGATTTACAATTTAATACATTTCAATACATATCTAAGTATTTGATAATCAAAAACACATAGAAAGCTCAAAGTACGAAGTAAAGTGGATTCAAATGGATTGAAGTTGATCAATTTTTAATCCATTTTAATTCGTACTTTGATCTTTCAGCGCGTTTTCGATTACTGCGGGACATTTTATTTTGAATTTTTTTTTTTTTATTTAAATGTATTCAAAATTAGGCCAGTTTCAATCTTTTTTTTTTTCATCTGTTCGAATTTAATATTTATTCTTTTCAAAATATATAAGATGTATTCAAATGTATTATCTATTTTTTGGTATTTTAAAGTGTATTATTTTTGTATGAAATTGCATTCAAATTTTTTTCTGATTCACACACATTTAAGGATTATTTATTATATTTTTGATTTTTTTGTTGGAAAGAAACGAATTCATCATTTCCGTACATTTATTTTTGGATTCGTATGCATTCAAAATTTATATTAAACTTTACTTTTGTATTAAAACGGATTTGACACGGACGAAAAATGCATTCGAAAAATACGAAATGAAAGCTTTTTAATTCTTTCCGAAACCATTTTCGATTACTGAGCTATTTTTAAATTTTAAGGATTTCTTACTTTTTGATTCAAATGTTTTGTAAAATGATTGAGCAGTATTCTCTACGCATTACAACTTTTCAGATTTCATTATTTATGGATTAGCATGTATTATGGATTGATTTACTTTTTTATTTACGATAAAAGAACGATTCAAAAAAGACAAAACGAATGCATTATTATTCATTCCAATCCATTTTTGTTCCAATCCAATTTCAATACATTTCTATGCATCTGAATTTTCAAAGCATATTCGAGATGGGACAAAACAGGGATTCAAAAACGACGGTGCAATTCTGTATTCATTCCAATTCGCTTTCGATTGGGTATATATATAGCGCGCATATGTTTGCGTATGTGGAAGGTCCCGAAAGTCTTTGGCCGTAATAAGCGAAATTATCGAAATATCGATTCTTACTTATCTCCTATCATAAGAGTTCGCCCGGGATTCAGTCCATATTTCTTAATCAACAATTCACAAATGTAAGGTCCCGGTTTACCAAGGATGACAGCTTTTCTCCCGCTTGCTGCCTCAACAGCGCTAATTAGACATCCCGCGCCTGGAAATGAAAGTAAATTAGATTTTATATTTCCCGTGAAAAGTTACTGTATATA
>JAPYZR010004348.1:0-12455 GCA_030522945.1 Trichopria nigra | reverse complement strand
ATACGTATTTGCAATCATAACAATATTACCAGTTGGTAACAGCTATGTAATAGGTATATGTCAAATACGTATCCTTCAGGGTATGTGCTGTATGGGTAGGTGCAAATGAAATTATTATTTTTTTTTTATTTTTACTATCTAATATATTTCTATTATGTAATTTATTCATTCAAACGTGGTCAAAATTTCGCTTAATAAACAAATATCAATAAAATAAATTGTTAGGAATTAAATTTATTGGGTATGTTTATTTCAATTCAGATTATACCTCTCATTTGAATCGTTTCAAGTATCCGAAAACTCCAGATACGGCGATAATGATTCTTAATCATAAATGAAAAATGACGATTCCAATCTATGAATTCAGATATACCATTATGAATTTAAAATTTTCTCCAAAAACTTTATTAATCCTCGACTCTATAGTTGCATTTTATTCATATTAACAAAAAATAAAAAATAAAAAAAGAATATTCTTGACAGTGTACGAAAAACCTTTCATTTTCTCCAGGTCGAATGCATGTGTCACAAACCGGATGTGGTTATAATTGTATTTCACGTCGTGATAGTATCGGGAGCAGTGTATTCTTGGCGTGCGGTCGCGAGGCCAGCTGCGCCCGGTAACTCGTTAAGGATCATTGAAAATTGCATGGAAAATGAATTGTACCGAACCGCGATAAAAGCATATTCGCTCTTATATCTTCGAAATTACCCGCGAACTCATACGCGTCCGGGAAACGGGGGTTAATTAAACTTTTTGACATTGCCAGCTAGCCAACGGATTTCCGGCCAAGTTTGTGCGTATATATCCGACTATAAAACGCGCGCATGAAATTGGGAAACGACCTTTCATGGATATTCGGCGATTTCAAAGCGATTTTCATTCCAACTTCAAAGGCCACGAAGAGGTATGAGCACAAACTTGATATTGGGAATAATTGAAAGCGATCGTTACGCGCATCGTGGCTCTCACTTTATGGGAAATAAACTACCCGGATTTTTTCAACGCCGCTTCGAATATAGGTTGCGTTTTTACGATTCCAAATTGCTTTAATTTAAATGGACTAACGAATATTGGGGAAATTATTTGTTAGATTTGTTGATGAATTTTCCTCCAGGGATCATTCCTCATTATTCAGCCATAGCTACGAGAGCGAGGAAATTAATTCATTACGGTATTCTGAATAAATATTTTTTACTTTAAAACTGTTCACTTAACTGTAATATTATTCAATATTTCATTGAAAACATTCAATACGGTAGTATATAGAATTGTCTCAATTACTCAGGATTACAAGCATAGTGGCATGAAATGACGACGGGTTTGTGGAAGAAAATATAAAATCATGTCGAAATACAACTTTTATTTAAACGTGTATTCATTATTTTCAACATATGGGATTTGTAGTGGAGATAAATCATGGTTTCCTCAGTACCCAAAACATAGGTTGGCAAACTCGTTTGGTTTTTATCAAAAAACAGTCTGCGACTAAAAAATTACTTGAAGAATTAAATTCTATATACCGTCTAATGTAATAGGAGTGCTGGAGACATGGCTGGAGAATCCACATTAAAGCCTGATTTTCACATATTCATGCTTCTCACGCCAGAGAAAGTCATCTTTATCTGCTAAGCATACTTTTTCGGTTGCAATTATTAGAAATGTTCTGCTATAGGATTCGCTTATCTATCTGACAAGTGTATCGTAATTAAATGCATCAACTGGTTCGTTCTAATTATATAAACAAGACGAACTTGTCTATGGTTAGAACTAGTGTAAGTGCAATCTAATAATACCAATCATCTACTCTGGTACCGAGTAAACAATATCCACAAATAACCGGGAAAACAACAAGAAACGTGATGTTCCATGAATATCAATTTCTACTTTGAGAGTCCCTTTGTAAAAATTCTTCTTATTATTCGATGTTAGACCTAACCAACGTCAGCGAACAAGAAAACCCTTGTTCCAGTTCAGAAACCTAATTAATACTTATAAGGTGAACAAATTCATTAACGTTGGAAATTCTACATTTCCATCGTTGTCAACATCAAAAAAATGTCTGCCCAGAATTAATTTTCTCGTACATTCTGATCCGGTGTTTCAGGTTCTGCATCGCAGAGTACACATCGCTTGCTAATTGGGCAAAAATCGGACTGCTGTTAAAAGCAATGCGCGCGACACGACTTGAATGATTTATGACTGAATGACGTTAGTTTTACATCAAACGTCGGATTCACGTAGAGTATCAACCCCGTGTGTGAATCAGCGGTATCGGCTGCTCGCATGGGGCTTCGCGAGACTTGAAATTCTCGTGGCATGTCACTCTGGACCGAAAAGTTTGAAGCAACGTGGGCGGCCTGCAAGTCGCGCTCTTTTTGCCTCCACCTCCCACCCATCATTCCACGCGATACCGATATATTTCCAGAGTCAGGATCCAAGATCTGACAGCCTTTGCCAGCACGTCGACTGTAAACAGCATGAACGACTGGTAAACATATACCAAATTGTATGTAATTAAATTATCAATTTAAAGTAAAGTTTCTTATATAGCCACCAAGTGCAGTCTTCATGATGTAAGAGTGGGTGATAGCTAAAATATTACGTCGAAATGTTATATGCAATTTCAATTTGAAATTTTATTCGTCGAAAGTGTTCAGAGAGCCAGTGTTCCATTTGGTATTTCTGAAAATGTATTTATGTAAATACAAGAGTAAAAACTGCTACTTTCAAACAAATTCATCTAGATGTACTTCGCCACGAAATGATCGTCAATTTTACGTCAGTCATAACAAACCGACTAGGCAAATTATTCTTTTATTCCACAATTTTATGTATCAGTTTAATTTTACTATTGTCGATATTTGTTCTGTACCATCCTACTTCTGTTAGGTAAAACTTTTACATATAGAGGGAAGTTTTCTATTTTTTATCCTTATGAATATGAACAGTTTTATAATTGTTTGTAACCCGCTTTTTAAATTAAAAACGGATATCTTTCAATTTCTACAATTGAAGCCTATACGTATATACTGTTACGATTTTATTCTTTACCACGTATGAACAATTTATATTAACTATAAATATTAAATTAAAGGGCTACGTTAAAGTCTCTATTTTATTCACAATTACACTTCGAATGAGTTTTGCATTCTTCTTCTTTTTCAAGGGAGGGAGAGAGGAAGAATTAGTAGCTACGATTAAAATTAAAGAAATCGATAAGGACTTATCTTGGCGGAATTGACCATTTCCAACTTGCGGACGATCGATCATCGGCGTCACTATCCTCGTGGTTTATGTTGATATGGAAGATGCCGGTTACGAGTTCCGTAATGAGTCAACCACGAGGCTGAGCTTGGGTCTTCTTCATGGATCGCCGAATTCGGCTTTTGCCCAGATACAAGAGTGTAGCAGTTATCAATCGCTCTCAGTGATATTGCGTGCACGCATTTGAAGTCTTCACTCCCTCTATTTCCGCGTCAGTCCTAGCGGCTAGAAACCCGAAAATCTGCGAAGAGCATCGAGTCCATACGAGTGACCACTCCCTAATATTATTATTCTCCAACAACCCGCCAATTATTAGTACAGATCCGCCCAGATCACCGTTCACCCCCCCCCCTCCCCCTCCTCCTCTCTCCCTCTCTCTCTCTCTCTTTCTTCGTTCTTCGCCAGGCATAGGCAATCGATAACGCTCCGTTTCAAAAATAATCTTGTATAGATTCGTTTATTATAACATTTCTCAGACATTACGAATCAACTACGTACTAGACTATAATTATTTCGGATTAGTTATAATAATCTGTCTGCCAGAAAAAAAAAGTTTTTGATGTCAATAGTCGACACAAATCCAATATCTGTCATGATTTATACCAAGGGACCACAAATATTGAAAACATTAATTATGTCCGCAAGAGTACAAAAAAAAAAGAAAGAAATAGATCGTGATTACAGAACAGTATATCCAGTTCAATCGAATAGTCATTTTATAACCGCACATCCCGACAGAATATTGAAGTTTTATTTTATTCGATAATAATTAAAAACATTTTTTACCAGAAAATTCAACGCATTTTCACCTACTCTAATATTCCTCGAGGATAATTTTGCATCTGTTTTTTTCCGATGCCAGTATATTCCAACTTGCATAATTTTCTTCTGCCTGCCACTTTCGTAAATCCAATATAGCAAATAACCCCGGTTATCATTTCCCTTCTCTTGCGGATACTTATTTTCCATCCCACCACCCCCAGCCGCCACTGGTCGGTTTCATCGCCGTTCATAAACATCTCCCTTTTATTCGCTGGCGGTCGTTTGTGCAACAAATTGCTCTAAGAAGATTTCCGAACCCGAAGCTCTTGATAGAAGGTTAAGCCTTGATTTACGAGCTTTGTTATACCCGTGTCATCGGCAGATTCGACCTTCCTATATTCCAGCGCGTTCACTTTACCCGACTACAGGGCTCGCATAGTGCGCATCGAAAAGCTGGGTGTAGGTATTGCCTTCCCCTTGCCAGTATTACCTTATTCGCATTCCTCCTATAGCGCTACGGTGTATTTCTGGAGACTGGTAAATCGTCGCGAAGGGGACGAGAATATGCATAGTGGACGAGTTTGGCCTTGAAGCTCATCTATCATTCCTGACCTTGGTCTAATCGTAATATCCGATCCTTATTCATATACCCTTTCTTGACACGACTTGCAATGACTTGTGATAATCGCATTTAAGTCTTCTACATGTGACATATTTTTATTAGGTTAATTTTAAAATGTTGAGAGTTTTTGATCATATAACATGGACTTTTGTTAACGTAAAAGAAGATGATGTGTGGACGTCAATATTCAATATGCATTTTGGTTTAAATCTTGACAATCCACGTACATCAAACTAAAGTGTTTTCATCAAACTCTCGTAAGTATACGTATATCATGTATAGGTATTGCTCTTAATAAATGTCACAAATTCGTACTTTGGTAGTATGCAATAATTTGAATGTAATATATCGTCGATAAATTTACTAAGATATTTAGACATTGTACCTACGACGAGTCGCCCAAGTTTTGGTATTAACTCAATTGAAATTGAGTTAGAAAATTCAATTCATCGCTTTCTTTTGTGATGAACAACTGTAACAATTTTAAGGTAAACGAATCAATGGCTGGACATGAACATATTACTGGACAACCTAATCAATGTTCGCTATGTCTCTAAACAAATGTCGAAATTGATTAAGCTGTCGGGGCAGCTTTAGGGGGTTCATGCCAGTTCATCGGTGCGTTTACTTGAGATCTTTGATTCACTACACCCAAAAACAGTAGGTCCTTTTTATCGTTGTAATTACCAGTCTGCCGGATATCAATAATGGAATACGAAAAAGATATTATATACTTACGCGGAAATATAATGGAATTTATAGTTGGGTCTTCTATCTAAATATATAGCAGGATATAGTAAAAATAACCTTTCTCGTTGGTTATACTATTTAAGTATAGCAGATTTATCTATATCAATGATACAAAGCTTAAATAATAAACAAATAAATAAATTTTCTTGATATTTTGCATTTCAAAATGTGCTATTCCTTCCTGTCCTTTAAATTCAAAGCAATTTCAAATGTTTCATAAATTTTAATCTGCATTCATATTATATTACACTCTTTTTACCGACTCGTTCGTTTTTCTTCACGTAATGCTATTACTCGATCAAATTTATCTCTTTCTGTGTTTCACTTTTCTTCGTTTCCATCTTCGTACTCTTGTTATTCCGTCGACGTGTCTCTTTATCCATGTTTGGTCTTGTTTTAGTAGCGGCTCTATCCGCTCGTCTTACTCACTCCATACTTCAACTCTTTTACTTCCAATCGGGCTTTTTTTCGGTCGGCCTGTTTTTAACTTCCTCTTCGTTTCATTCGTTCTATGTTGTCCTCGCCGCAACTCTCTCTCTCTCTCTCTCTCTCTCTCTCTCTCTCTCTCTCTCTCTCTCTCTCTTCCTCTCTCACGCTATCTCTCTGTTTCTTCCACCCTTCCCCCTTTCTTGCTAAATATCTCACCCTATTTCTTTCTATTAACCTTTTTTTTCTCCCTTTCTCTCAATCAAACTCTCTCTTTCTCTATCTCTATCTGCCGCACTTTTCTATTTCTTCCTTTCATACGTGTTCTCGCTCATTTATTTTCTTCCATTGTTATTTCCCTCTTCATCTCTCTCCCGCACATGGTCTTTTTTCCCCTCCCGCCTGTCTCTCGTTATTCCGGTTTTCCAATTACGGAATCGAAGCGACCCGAGCTTTGACCCCGTATATGGGCGCACCGTATTTGCACTCCAATCGGGTATATATTTTTTACACGCCCGCAGACGAAGGCTCGCCAATATACGTACGACGCTCGACGTATTTCTCGTGCCGTCGATCGTGCAATATCGCCCTATATAGTCGCAACTGCCAACGTTGAATTTCGATCCGACAATGCGCGGTTCCGTGCAAGTGTATCGGATTTGATTATTCACTCTAATACAATATAACGAGAGTGCGAAGCTGCGCCTATTCTTCGTTAGCTGTTGAGTCTAAAAATAAACCGTATCATTGCAACAAATGCGATTCGATATGAATAGCGTGCTTTTTATTATTTATATGATTTTTAGGATAAGAAATATTATATATTGCAACAATATTTTCCGACTGATGACAATACTCGATAAATTAGGAATATATGAACTTGAAATATTCTGGAATATTATTCATTATTGGTGAACTTTCAAAAGTGAGTAATAACAAAAACTACTTTTGCACTTTTAAATACAAACTTAATTGTTTGTATATTTTTTAATATTCATCGTCAGATTTTTTAAATTTTAAAGATGAAAAGGAAAAAAATAATAAAGAAAGATATAACTTTCTATTTTCTGTCTCATTTTTAATTATACTTTGTTATCTATAAAGTATTTCATAAATGTGGATCTTTCATTCAGAAACATGTAAATTTTAAGTCTTACAACTTCAAATTTCTTAAAAACTGAACGTTGTCAATTAAAACGAGTGAAATTATCATTCAGCTAATTGAGTGAACTTTTGTAAAGTTGTCAAATGAGAATACGACAATCGTCGGTATGAAATGAATTGTAGTGGTGACATATAATATTCAATATGATATAATTTAAGAATGATCAAAGACGTATTTCCTATTCAAAACTTAGTTCCCCAAAGTTTCTCACTTCTTCAAGCCCTGTTTCAAAGTATGAAATGTTAAAATGGCAATTTCATTGGGACTAAAGTTCTGAATTCGATTTAATACATTAAATAAAATTATGCAGTTTTATTAGCGGAATACATTTTTTTATTTGCATTTTTCAGAAAAGCTCTCTGGTAAAAAATTTAACGTGGCCTGTCTATGGCCACGTATCCAGAAGCCTGGCCCTCGCAAGGCCATGTCAGTTTTTTTACCATCAGGGCTCGTGTTTTCGAAATACGACCGAAAATATCGAAGAAATACTGTTATATTATTGTTTTGGTATATTACTGTTTATTCGGGAGATTTAATGATTAGTTTTGAAATAAGCACAGTAAAACATACATAGTAATTGAAAAAAAGCAATACGCTAATACCTTTTTTATTTCTCGATAAAAAAGCAGACTACAAAAGATCACGAGTTCAATTGGTTCAAATGATAAGAATGAAGTCAATCCCTTCCTTCAAAATCGCGGAAATGAAACTCAAGGTTCTCGTCAGAAGTACTAACTTCCGAGCCAATGCCAACCTCTCCGTGTTTCCAATAAGCATTCCATTCGGGCATCAGCGTAACCTTTCATCCGTCGAGTTTGCCATGTGAAGTCATTCGGAACCGATAGCAGATTAAGGCGCTAGAGAGCGCGATGTGCGAACTCGCGCAGGAGAATCTATAGACGGAAGGACGAGCCAGATGGCTCGGAAAATCTAGGATTACGAAACTAATGAAAATATCGAATTACCAGAGAGACTTGGTATAGACGAGCCGGTCGCCCGGAATAGCAGGTACGAATCCACTTAGAAGTAAGTTCACCCCTCCCTGGTCGCGATTCTGCTCCAATTGGCGGAGACAATTTTTACCCTCGGCGCCGCGCGCGACTGTTCGAGCAGGGGAGTGAATAGGGCACGGGATAACTGTTATCGCTGGGAAACTCCATTATCACACTCTATTTGAGTCTCCTATAGTCCTGCGGGCGTATCTAGTGCCTCTGTTGTTCAGGCGCGCATTTCGGCCTTAAACGCTATTACGCGAAGAAACGAAATAAGAAATAAGAAACGATGGCATTCAACGAATGCAGATCTCGCTATATAGCTGGGAGCCATACCTGCGCCATGCACAATTGCGAATTTCCCTGTGCTAGAAAGCTCTCACTTCTGTGACAATTCTCATTCGCTAATAATTTTTTTTTCTTTTCTTTTTTTTTAGGGAAAAACAATTACGAAGACTATCAGTGTGATATCGTTGTATAATGAAAATCGACGCGTTTGGGAAACTCTTATATTCTAAGTAAATGTGCTGTTACAGCAGTGAGAGTAATAATTGGCATATATTTCGACATAAACAAAATTGCTATATAGTGAAAATTTATTCAGAATGTACTGAGGTAGAGTAGATTCTGATTTAGTAGAACATATATATATATTTGGTTATTGTATAAACTACAACTTACTGATCCGTCGAGTTTGCCATGTGAAGTCATTTGGAAGCAGATTAAGGCTATATTGATCAAGTTTGATAATTTAAGCTTCATGAATTACCCACGTTTTCGGTCTTATAAGCGTGTTTGATGCGGTCATTCAATATTTTCGGCTAATTGGTAATTGGATTCCATCATTGATTTCATTTAAATGGAAAGTACGCACTGCTTGATCTGCAACGAAATACGACACGTTAAAGAAACACTATCAACATATCAGGAAATTTTATGATCGCACGTTGCGCATGAAATCAACGGTTATTTGGCTTCATTTTCAGTCACTGTTCATTTAACTGGAGGTTTTTCCGTTTTGCCCAATGATTAGTCAGTAATCCCGTTGCTAAATATATGTCGCGTTTCGAACGTTTTCAAAACAAACGTCGATTACCTCTAATGGGTTCGTAAAAGTTGCCGTCGATCATTGAGGAAAAGGTAAAAATACCTCCACGTGAGTTTTACGCGCACGTCATGCATTAAAACGCTCGTGGTCGAAGTCGTTTAAAGTTTCAATGCATAATTCGACGATGCTTACTCAGCCAATTTCTGTGCATTACTTCGTATCCCGTCTAGTTTTACCTTTATTTGCGGCCACGAGGGTGATTGGTCAACTGCGCTGGCCGATTTATGTAATAAACTATCGTGAGCGCTTCACTGCGTACCATATTCGAAACAAAAGCCGCGAATACTTGCTACTACTTCTTCGTGTCTACTGTATAAGGGCCGCATTCGATTCTATACCCACCATACATATAATAAAATTCTACGAGCGATTGTGTCCCGATGTATATTGCGCGTGTGCCAGAATGTCGTCGACGGCGACAGTGTAGGGTTAGAACGGGGGCGGGATATGCCGACAAATACGGCATACAACGTCGAGGGAGAAATGTGAGCGACCTCGCAGGCCATTAAACACATTGTACCTTATGGTGTGTCCTGCTGATTTCGCCCCATGAAGTCCCGCGGGTCCTACGATCCGCGACCAAGCGACAAATTAACTTCGGAACTGCTCCGGATCGTAGATCTGCGCGTACTGTCAAATATCCGCAAGTTCTCGGATATGCAGTTCTGTCGAGGACGTATAACATGACAGCAGTGACGACGTGTAAAAACGGTGAGTTACCTGCAGTAAAATTATCAATATGTGGCAAACCTCGAAAATTTGCATCCCATAAGATGAATGTCACAATTTGGTCTAGCAAAGTATTGCGGGCTATTGAAATGTTTTCATTGACAAATGTCTGGAAAATTTGTTTAATACGAGTTTGAGAGAAAAATTTTTAATTGTCATTGTGATTAAGAATTTAAGCTGTAATAGTAACCGTGCGATTACTTTTGATACTTAACTTAATAATTCGAGGTAGAGTAACTTTGAAATTAAGCTAATTAATAAAATCTACATAATAATGTAATGAAAAGATTTAAAAAATGTTAAATTTCAAAATCTATTATATTGACAACGATGAGCAAATAAATATATAGATCTGTTTCATATTAATTATGTTTTATAAATATACTTAATATAAACAAAATTTACAACTATAATAGTTGTAAAAATTACGCCGATCTTGTTAGACGCTCTCCTACTTGAAGGAAGTTTCGCGTTCTTCTTCCTCATAATACGTAGTTGGCTCATTTTCTTTGGCGGTTTCCTCATTTCTCTTCGCTTCGCTCTTCTTAAAAGATATTATATCGGACTATTCTGGAGAGGCACTTAGCCAACGTACACAGGTGCAGCATGTGCCTAATCTTTACTTTTCTCCTCTCAATCTGCTACGTGTGGAATGATGATGAGACGTGAACTTATTTTGAAGATTTGCGCTAAAATTGTTTTCTTTGTTAATTCGTAAAAATTGTGCACAATTATGACAAATTAGCCATCGTCCAAAATTTAGTCATGCCTTTTATTAAACTAATTGTTTTTATATAAATATGGGAAATTATTCCATGACACATTTTTATTTACCTATACCTAAATGTTGATACATGGAACAGATCAACATAATCCAGAGGCTGATAAAATTAGCGCATCAGCAAAGTATTTGCATTTATACCTATTATAATGCACTTCCCGAGTAGAATTTTGAGCGTGACACTTTGGGCCCCAGCCAGAGCCCTTACTTTAAGCGGATCCCGGCCGGGACCCTATGTGTCTCGCTTAAGATTCTACTAGGGTTATGTTACAATTTATTATTCATAAGTGACTTGAGACCCCTTTCTAAAACATTTCTTTATTCCGAAGATAAACAATTCTACCTCAAGAAATTAAAAGCACGATTAAGTCTGCGAGACGCGAATACGTTTCCCCCGAACTATTCGCCAACGACGACAGACTGCTAATCCCGACGCGAAGCATATTGGCACGAACCGACTTCTCGTTCCGCCGCGGTGTACAGTTTTACGTTTATTATGGATAATACGGTTGCTTAAACGTATATAGAGTTTAAGCTTTCTCCGAGCTTGCAAGCTCCACATCTGCAAGGATATCGCCGCAGCTAGGGGAAAGCTCAACGGAGCCATTCTTACGTTTATCTCGCGAATCGTGCCTCGCTAGAATCACCTCCTGTCCGCGAAAATCGTCGAGGCTGCGGCTCGATGTTGGCCTTCCGATCGTTATCTAAACGGTCATCACGCTCGCTCGAATACTCTGCGAAAATTCCGGACGACCGACGAATAAGGACGCGAGGGGCCGAGGGGGTTCCCCGAACGACTTCCCGGCATTATCTCGTGACTCCTTTTCATTCGCCGTGGAACAATGGCCGAATTAACCCGTCTCCGCGGAGAGATTTCCGTTTTTTTCATTCTCCACAGACGCAGGACATTCGGGCGCTTATCTGCACGATGGCTACATAGTAACTCTTAGCTGGGTATCGCCTTAAACCGCGTAATTTAGGACCCGGTTAATTGAGGCGGATTTCTGTGATAAATAATTTTCACCGCGCAACTTAAACCTCTCTCGAGATTCATTTGGTATTCAGTGATTTTCCTTTAGCGACACCGCCATTTGCCGGTGAATTTTTCGGCAGAGAGAAATGTCGGTCTGACGAATACGTCAATTACGATCTAAATCTCATGAAATACCATTCGTCATAAATTGAATGAAAAGTCATAAGAGAATATGAACTGATCAGTCTTCTTGCGCAGAGAAAAATGCTTCCAAAAAAGTCTATTTATAAATATTTTGTCTGATTCGATATTGTTATGGCAGTGTTCTAATTTATGTCTATTATCATTCATGCATTTATTTATAATCTAAATCTAAATTTATACTGGAAATATCTTCATCATGACGTTCAGGAAGAATGTCTGTAGCGTATTGTCTCATGCTTTTGATGATTGAACCTCACCTGAGTTGAGAAATATAAAGAATGTCATAGTAATACACAATACAAGATATAGAACTCTAAAATATTTAAAAACTACAAACCGGGGCATACTTTATGTGCGAGTATAGACGCTCTACTTTTTACGATCACTTATGAAAACGTAGGATATATATATATATACGATATTCTACGATGTAGACATCGCACGCGGAAAAGAATTTTTTCTATAGTTACAACGAAATACATGTGTTGGAATTTCAATCAAAACTTGTATCAAGGGAAGTAAAGAATATGAAGAATCATGACAGGTTGTTGACATTATCACTTCTGCAATTGGGTATACCCGGGAAAAAATGGATTAGATATAATTATATCTGAATCATGTATGATTATATCTGGATCATATATGATTATATCTGGATCATATATGATTATATCT
>JAPYZR010004347.1:0-12457 GCA_030522945.1 Trichopria nigra | reverse complement strand
GCAGATTAATAAATTGTTATTGTCGAGTTATTTTATATGTGCTTATCTCTTTTCGTTCACATATTCCTTCGTGATATTAATTCACGGTCTCCTCCGCGGGTGATCGGCAACACGCTCACAGGTTAAACCTGTCCCGAACAAGTACGAATATATTAGTGTTTGTAACTTTTGTAAATTTACGGGTAAGCTTATTTTAATTAGCTCGAGATTGACCCCCCCCCCCCCCCCATCGACAACCCCGAAAATTTTGTCATTATTTGAGTATCTCTTACCTTTCTTTCGTCGCACGAATCTTTGTGCTTTGTGAAAAAACGAAAAAAAAAAACAAAACAAAAATCGTCGTGCGAAATGAGAAATTCGTAAATTTGAACGGCAATACCCATCAACGGCGAATTGATCATTTCTGTGCAGGGAACTAACTGTTCCACAGTATAAGCTTCTTGATGATTTTACTCTTGCGACGAATATATATCCTCTTGATTAACCGGATTCCATTTGCGGGAATAAGATTGTTTTTGAAGTCTGTTGTAATGGCAGAGTAATTTGGTCAGAGCTCACTTTGCTTTCAGAATAACGAATTTCAGTTTACCTGACTATTTTTTTTTATCTACCCTTCACTTCTTACATCGAATTGCAAGTGAAAAATTAATCCTGATACGGTTCCCGAAAAAATCGCAATGATTCTTATTTAAGGGGGGAAACCACTGTAAACCACAAAAAATACGGCGTATGTTTGGGATTTTTTTTTGGCTCAATGAAAAGGTCAATCGAAAATCTGTAAAGTAGGCTTTATAGTGCTCGCAATAAGATACAAAATAGAATTTTTTTTTAAAAATTGGTGACAAAATGGCGGCTCTGCAGCGTTTGTCCGAAGACACCTTTTTTTCGAGGTGGGTAGATGGGCGCAACTGTAGCGTCCGTAATTTGTGCTCTGGAACAAAAAATGAAATTTGGTTAGTTTTTATACATCGATAGCTATAGCAACACGTAGGATTTTTTCGGTATATTGATTTTTCGCGAAATGGAGCATGATTCAACAAAACAGTAAAAAATTTCACGAAAAAAAACGTCACAAAATTGTCGATAAAATAAATACTAAGCACATAAAAAAATCCTACGTGTTGCAGTAGACAAAAGTATTTTGTATTTTAAAGTTTTAAGTACTGTAAGACATACCTGAGAGGCGTTGACGCAGAATGTAAAATTTGGGCATTTAGACACTTCTGCCGAATTCCATCTGTTGGTATATTATTTTTAAGACCCTTAAAGCACCTTTTAAGCGAAAAAGAAAATTTTCGAAAATTTCGAAATTTTACAGTGGTTTCCCCCCTTAAGGTGAAAGTAGGAGCAATATTGACGATGCTGTTGCGTTTTATGCTGAGCGTTTTCCAGATAATGCTCGCTCGCTTTCTTTTTTTTACAAAGTTGTGAATGCCTTTCACTCTGATGGCAGCGAAGATTTACAGTTACAGCAGAAGCTAATGAAGTAGAATTATTAGAGGCTGCTCACCAAAACCCACATGTAAGCACTCGACAATTACATCGCGATTCCGGCATTTCCAGAGATAGTATTCAGAGTAGTAAGATCACCCATATCACACTCCATCAGGAACTACCTGGGGATGATTTTCGTAAGCGAGTGGTGTTTTGTAAATGGGCACTTCCAAAAATGAAAACGAACCACAATTTCTTTGTTAATCTATTATTTTCAGATGAATCTACATTCATGAACCATGGTGGCGTCAATTGGCATAACATGCATTATTGGAGCGTAGAAAATCCCCATTGGTTACGACATGTTAATCTTCAACGTCCTCCCAAGTAGCACACCATCGGGATATTGGCTGCGGCAGCTAAATTGCAGCTGTCAAAACGTTATCGCAACTTCCGATTACCGCTTATTATCTACCGTATCTAATTGGCTGCATAAGCGGCTGTGAACTTTGGCTCTCAACTTCCTAGCCACTACCCCCCCCTCCCCCTCCGCCAAGTGTAGCGATAAATTAAAAATAATTTCATCAATCACACTTGCTTGACATACACTTATGTTACATCAGGTATACCTCAAACATGTCTTACAACTAGAACAAAATCTTGTTTGACATATGAGATATGGCCGTACAAAACAAAATTTACATATTTGCTAGGTGCGAAGTACACTTTTTATCGCGAATACGTATTGAGGGCTGGGCGCTCATTTTGAATACATGGCTCAGAGTGTGATTCGTTTAAGATGTCATCGCGAACAAAAAATGCGGGCTTAAGGTTTTCTATAGAAACGCTTCGCGATACGCCATTTACATCGATAACGAATACGCTATCGGACTCACGCTTGATAATTAGGTATGGCCCTATATACGGACGCTCAAGAGGCTTTTTGACGACTCGCACACGCAGGAAAACGTGGGAACAAGAGCTAAGTTCTTTGAATACGAACGCACGCTTAGCATATTTTTGCGCTACGGGTACTGGGCGAGTTTGTCGCATGAACTCGCGAAACTCTTCCAGAAACGCTTGCGGGTCTGGAGAGAAATCCTCCGGAAGGAAAAATTCTCCAGGAATTCGGAGCGCTGTACCGTACAGAAAATCGGAAGGTGAAGCTTTCATTTCTAAACGCACCTGGGTTCGCAGCCCTAGCAATACAGTAGAAAGAACTAGTATCCATTCTCCTTCCGCGTGGCACATTATCGCAGCTTTTAAAGACCTATGCCAACGCTCGATAAGATCGTTAGCCGTAGGGTAATACGCTGTAGTATGGATACGTTTGCACCCGATTAGCGACATGAGTGCATTGAACAGCTGGCTTTTAAACTGGGAGCCCTGATCGGTTGCAAGCAACTTCGGTGCTCAAAAACGCGCTACCCATTGGTCGAAACATGCGCGAGCTAGCGTCAATATCTTTTATTGGTTCGGCTTCCATCCACCGCGATAAACGTTCGATCATCGTCACGATATGTGTTATCGGAAGTTAGTGGCCCAACGATGACTATGTGGACACGGTCGAAACGCCCATCAGGGACCACGAATTTAGCCGGAAGTAGATTCACATGCCGCGATACCTTCGACTGTTGCGAGTCGATGCATGATTTGCACCACTTGTTTACATCCGCGCTGAGTTTTGGCCAAACTGAAATAGGTCAAAAACCCGTTTTCGCTGTGGCTCCGGAATGTACGGCCTAATCGACTCGTCGGTTATGTCACAATATAAGAACGTATGGGGTAGTCCAGTCCCCATTGCAGGCGTGAACTTTTGCGATAGCTCATCGGATTGCTGAATCTTTCGTAACTCGATATCGTTTTCTTGAGCCTCCGCCAATTCAATCAGATTCATTTCTGTTGGTAGGCGAATGAATTCGATGCGAGAGATGGACGTTACTCTCACCAGAAATGTATTCTATACGCATGGTGTACTGGGCTATGAATGATAGCTGCCTGAACTGCCGGGGTGATGCTTTATCTGATCGCTGCATAAAGGCATAAATGAGCGGTTTACGGTCGGTAAGGACGTTAAAATCTTGCCCTTCGAGAAAGTATTTGAAATACTTAACTGACTCAAAAATCGCTGTCAGCTGTCTATCGTATGTACTATAATTCAATTAGGCTGCCGATAGTTTTTTTGAGAAAAATGATAAGGGTCTCAGTAAGTGACGCACCAATCCCGAAATTTGACGCATCTGTCACAACGCAAGTTTCCGCCTTATTGCAAGGGTGAGCAAGAAGTGCTGCCGTTGTAAGCTTATTTCTCAAATGTCCGAATGCTGCGGAAGCATCAGCAGTCCACACGAATTCGCCTTTATCGTTTTTCTTTGAATCACACAGATGAGCATTCAAAGGAATCTGCTTTTCTGCAGCGTAGAGAAACCGGCGGAGCTCCGCGACTGTGCGAGGGTTTGGGGAAATTCGTAATTGCGTCAACTTTTTCGGGTGTAGGTTTGATACTATCGCGACTGACTGGGTACCCCAGAAACTTGATCTCTGGAAGACCGAAAACGCATTTACCGACGTTGACTCGAAGCCGGAATTTCTTTAGCCTCGAAAAAATTTCGCGGACGCGACTTTCGTGTTCATCTGGAGAGGACGATGTCATAAAAAAATAAGAAGACGTAATCAAGGTCTGCAAGTGCGCGAGGCATGTACCGCTGGATCGTCTGATCTGCGTTTCTCAAGCCAGGTGTCATCACCCACCATGAACTCAAGAAGACCGAAAGGAGTAGATACTGCAGTCTTTTCTATATCTGCAGGTGCAACCGGGATTTGAAAGTAAGCTTTATTGAGATCAAGCGTTGAAAAAATGGTCTTTCCGTATAGGTTTGAATTAAAGTCCTGAAGGCCTGGAGGGGGATATCGGTTCGGAATTGTTACGGCATTTAAACGCCGGTAATCACCGCAAATCCGCCACGATCCGTCGCGCTTAGGGACTAAATGTACGGGACTTGGCCACGGGTTGCTTGATGAACGACAAATTCCAGCATCGCACATTGCACGGAACTTCTTCTTTGCAGCTGATAGCCTGTCAGGGACAAGGCGTCTAGGACGCTCTGCGATCCGAGAACCTTGAGTTAGAATGTGATGGAATACGTTCCTATTCTCGGACGCAGGTAACTGCCCGACACCAGTTAGTTTGGAAAATTCGGTTAAGTTTCGCATGAACCGATAATCGACCGATTTACTGATGGTGTTAAAAGTCGGGAACGAAGATAGCTTCGATTCTCTTACGACAAAGGCCTCCGTGGCGACATCGATCAAACGACCCCTGCGAAGGTCGACGCGTAACTCGCATCCCCTGAGGAGGTCCGCTCCAATGATATGGCACATCCGCTTCGCAAAAGTTCCACAGACTTTTACGCCGGAGCCCATGGTCGAGCGATAAGCACGTCTTACCGTACGTGTTAATAACGGAATTATTCGCGGCGAAAAGTTTTAATTCCGATGGTTCGCGCTTATCTTTGTTTTTGACCGGCAACAGGGAGATGTCTGCACCGGAATCAATTGAAAACAAAACACCGGGATTTCGATCGCGGACATGTAGACGGTTTCCATTGTTATGGCTTTCGCCGCCCGTCGCAACGACAAAAGGCCGTTTTAGATTCCCTGATTGCACGTACAAGCTGCGGGATCCGCACAGCTGTGGTCTTTTTCGCGAAACTTCTTGTGCTTCCAACGTACTTTTAAATCAGAAGCTTTACCATTTACCTTTGGTTTCGATTTGTTACGAAAACGCGGTCGTCTCCCGTCAGGAACTGCCAGCTGTTCAATTTCTTTCTGCAGTGCTTCTATCTCCACCCTGAGCAAAGCGAGCGTAGAAGAAATATCTTTGCCTGATTGTTCTCTTATGAGCTCAGACTTAGGATTGGAAATTTCGCATACTATATACTGAGCATTCGCCCGTGCCGCTTCGACGATCTTACATCGAGTTCGGTTCGGCTACGTCCTGCAATTCGGTGACACGCGATGCTGTGATAATGCCCTTACAATGTGCCGGTAAATGGTCAAGAAAAACAGCTCGTAAATTTTTGTCACACGATCCGTCGTTGAGACTTCGCAACCGATATAAAATTTGAGAAGGTTTGCCGTCGGAGTGAACTTCATCTTTTAGAAGTTGACGCAAACGTTCTTCTGCGGACTTAGATAAACCATGCCGTCGGTTCGAAATGCGAAAAGCTTGGAATTTTCGGTGCACGATACGCGTCGATATGCAACCCTCTAGCGTTTGAATCGGTCGATTGATGAGTAGACACTGCATTTTGCTCCCGGCTCAATGGCGAAGAAAAACTTCGCGCGGCATTAATCGACTGCAAGCGCGTTAAGCTTCTCAATCAGAGCCTTATTTTGTTCGGTTAAACCTATATTCGCTTCGTCGAGGCGCTTTAACTCCTATTGCATTGCTGCTTCAGCCATTTTAACGAGCGAGCGTAGCTGAATTACGAAAAATGCATTTTAATGTCAAGCTTCTTTCCCCCGCCCCTCACGTTAAATTTGTGTAATAAAATTTGCGTTTTCTTTTGAGAATTTCGAACCTCCCGCTTAGAAACGGGAGAATACGGAGAATACAAAATTGGCATCCCATGTGGGGAGAAATCCGAAATTTCTCCCTTTATTTTTGTTCGTTTTGCGTTCCAAAAAAGAGGAAACCGCCCGAGTACTTAGATATGGTAGTTTTAAAAGTTGTGTCAGGAAATTTCCTTCCATTTTCCTCTGTCCCAACTTTCCTCCCACTGTTGAGTAAAATTCCGATTTCGATTAAGTCCCCATTCGAGCCATTTTGCCCTTAGATACCTTTTGCTAAACATTGCCCCCCATATCTCCCCTAATATTAAAAACATATATAATATATTTCTGAATAAAATTTTTGAGAACATATTTGTCGAAGTCGGAAACATTTTTCATGTCCTAAGGGACATTATATTTACGACTTCGGTAAAGCAGTATACGTGTTGCTGTCTTTCTTTTGACCGACTGTACGATTAATTCACGGAATTGACCCGGCGTATATACTTCAGCCGGAGCGCGATTCTTAGAAGTCTCGGTTCGGCTCTTGTTTACGTTGGGCAACAATACGGTCAAAACAAGCCAAGCTGTACTTCTGTATCACTATCACTGTGCAATAATATTATTTTACATTCATTGAATATTATTACATATTGATTTGACGTATATTGTATCTTTTTTTTTCCGGTAGTAACCCACTTCACCGTCAGACACTTCACCGTCTAGGACACTTCACATTCCGCCACTTCACCTTCTGCCATTTCACCTTCTCCCATTTCACCCTCTCCCATTTCACCCTCCGGGAAGTTTCAACACGATAGAACATTTCTCTAAGGGTCTCATATAATACGGAAGTTTCAGGCAGGTTTGTGACGGTTAGGTTAGTTTTTAAGCGGGGGGGAGGGGGGGGGGCATGTTGTGCCCCGGCCCCTTTGGGACGACAAACGGTACAGGAGGTCCCCCCCTTAAAATTATAATAGTTATAATAAAAAATAAAAATAATGACAAAAAAAGGATAAAATTGTCTTTTTTTAATAAAATTAAAACACGTTCCAAATATACACTATAAATGTCAAGTATTATATGAGACCCTTAGAGAAAAAATGTCCTACTGCTGAAACTTTCCGGAGGGTGAAACTTCCCGGAGGGTGAAACGTCCAGGAGGGGAAACGTCCCGGAGGGTGAAATGGCAGAAGGTGAAGTGGCGGACGGTGAAGTGGCAGACGGTCAAGTGTCCATAAATCGTTTTTCGTAAGTGCCCTTTTCAGAGATCAGTGCTGGATTTCGCGATTGACTCTTGTCGCGAAAATATTAATTCGGAATAATTTTCCAAATGTTTTCGATCATTTCGCGCGAGCATTAGTTCGAAGTAATTCTTCGAATATTTTCGTTTCTTTTTCTATTATTTCGATTTTTCCCCATTTCAATTTGAGGTTTAACGGGTTTTGTGGTTATTGAACTTTTTGTGAGTTTTTGGTAAATAAAAGTTGGTGGCAGCGTGTTTGTCTTAGTTGGGCGAACAATAGCGAGTACTGAGCGGACTATGAACGGATAGCTGCAGTACTATGCAATTACTTCATTTTTTTTTTATGGAGATTTGATTTCGCCTGCACTCGCAAACATATCGCGCCCTTCGTTTTAGATTTCGTCCTTTTCGTAATAACGACGACCTTTTTCGTGCTTTCGATATTTTTTCCCTTTTTGCGATTTTCGATTCAACCCTTCTCGATATTTCGAGAATCCTTTCGGTTTTGCGTGTTTGCGATTTAGCCCATTCCGTGCCCTTGAATTTTCGCTCTTTTTTGTTTTTTATGATAACGCGTCTTTCGCGATTTTTCGATTTCGTTTTTTTGTCGTATTTCAGCAAGCCCGTTGCGTCGAGTCAAATCCTTTGCTTCGAGTCAAACCCTTTGCGTCGAGATAATCCCGTTGCGTTGAAATAAGCCCTTTGCGTTGAAGTAAGCCCATCGCGTTTGAGTTTGAGCCTCTTTTGCATTCGATTTAGTAAGCCCTTTTCGTATTATTTAATATAGTTTTGATTTAGTTTTTTTTGTGCGGATATTTAAGAATTGCAAAAATGGATCCCACATACTCCAACCCGGTTTTCATGGTCACCACCGTTACAACCACCAACCCAGTTGCGACTAGTACTACAATCAATCCCCCTCACGTGTAGTACTACCGTTTCACCTTCCCGCTCAGCATCGCGCCGGCATTCGAGCAGAAGTCGACCAGATAGGTGACCTTCGCGAATTGATTCACATATGCGATCGCGCCGAATTAATCATTTAGGGATCGTTGATCGATCTTCGCGACAGATTCATCTGCTACCGTATCTTATGTAAATATCCCGATTCCGATATCATCGCAGTAATAGTCCCCCATTCAACATTTCTGAGGCAATTTCTGAAACGCCGCGTGGGTCGCCCTCGTACAAACTTAGAATATTGCGTAATTCCACCGGTACCGGAATCGAATGTTCGTCGGCCAGGATTAAGGCAGCGAAACCGATAGGACGTCCAGCACTGGTATTTGGAAATGGAAGTATGTTGTTTTTTCGCATTTCTCTGGTACTCCCCCCTGGTATTTCACGAACTAGAAGTCCGATCGACATGAAATCTTATTTCAGTGGACAAGTATAATGAGCCCGAAGCAATGGTTGTCATTACAGTGGTTTCGAAAACAAAATGGCGGCGTACGGAACTAAAATCCAAATCATATGAGCATTTGCAGTGTTATCTCATGATATGAAAGGCGCGTTTGATTACTTTGAATGTGATCGGAACGGGTTATTCGCGGGCTTTCGGGGTCGCTGAATTCAAGTTCAGTATCAAAAATGCAAAATTTTTAAATGGGATGGGGGAAGGGGAAAAAAGTTATTATTTCGTAAAATTTATTTTGAATTTGGTCGGAACGGGTTACTCGGGGGTTTTCGGGTTCGGTGAATTCAAATTCAGTGTCAAAAATGTAACATTATGAAATGGGGATATGAAAGAGGGAAAATGTTGATTATTACCTAAAATTTACTTGAATTCGCAATGATCTCCTTGCTCGCGGATTTTCAGGGTCGTTCAATTGAATTTAGTATAAAAAATTGAAATTCTAGATTCTGTAAAGTCGTTAATCAGAACTTAGCTTGCAGGGTATCTGGTTTTGAATTCAGTTTCGGAAATTTAAAGTTTAAAACTAGATGGTGAAAAGGGGGAGACTTTCAAGGTGCGTCAAATTGACATCCAATTGAAATTCGACTCCGGGCTGTTGACTTTGATTGTAGTATTAAAATTAGGTGATTTTTCAACCCCTACTAAGTCGCGAAAATGACATTTTCAGAATATTACAAATAACACGAAATCTAGAAGCGTTAAATTTAAATTTATTATGTATATAGTATATACTTTAGATATACTATATATCCATATTGATTGGATATACCATAACAAAGAACACGGAGTGGTTGCGGCTGCAGGCTGCGGTTGCGATTTAGTGAACATATATTGATGATTAAACTATAAAAACGTTATAGTTTACGTTTTATGACAGATGGACTGAGCGGTTACGGCCGTAGTCCACAGTCACAAAATGAATTGAATTATTGAGGCCCGAAGGGTCGAATGAAGACAATCTTGCGAGCGAAGCGAGCTGAAGTTCCTAGTTTTTATTTTGATTTTTATGTTCATTTTGATTTTTGCATTCATTGTGATTTGTATGTTCGTTGTGACTTTCATATTCATTTTGATTTTTATATTCATTTTCATTTTCATGTTCAGATTGATTTATGTGTTCGTTTATATTTTCATATTTGTTCTTATATTTGTTTTCGTCTTGGTAGTTATAACATTCAGTATAGTAAACTTTACCGTTTTTTAAGTTATTGTTAGTAATTCTGCGGTTATTGTCTTTGAAGTTCTCATAATTACCTTAACATTAATTTCAGTGAATTATGCTGGTTTTTAAATTAGTATTAGTCATTCCACGTTGATGGTCAGTTAGGTTTTCGTAATTACAGTAAGATGCGTTGTAGTGGTATTAATTTCGGTCTTTTTTATCATTTATGATTTTAATTGAAATTTGGTTCGATATTTCGCGTACATTATCATTTTTATTATTATATTACCTGTAAGGTAAGCAAACAACAGTACCAACATAATGACAGATTTCTTAAGCCACCTGTTCGGTAGGCGTTCTCCAAACCACAATATTTGGTATAGCAACCCGTAAGGTAGGCAACCAATCAACTGTAGGCAAATGTTTTCACGCCACCTGATCGTTAGGCTTACTAAAGCCTAAAGGACTACCATACCGCAAGTCGCCACAAGAAGTATCGAATATTAGTACACGTGATCGGCTAATTCATGTCCTAGCTTGAAACTAATTTACCGGCTTACGAGACTGCTGGGAATTGCTGGAACAATAAATAGTGATATAATCCGCAATAACGTACGTCGCAGAAGAACTATTGTTAAATACGATAAATACGTGTCCGGCGGATTGTGAGATTTGCGAGATATGTGAAAAAGGCGGAGTATGTCACCTCCGTGAAGTTAGCCGGCAAAAGTAACGAAATCGATCGACAATTATGCCAATCGTTTGCGAACGTTTGCAATTACCAATTTTTCGTTTGCGAATTCTTAGATTCTGAGATATTCGTAAAAACCTTAAGGCCGGCTAACTTCACTTTCGCGATTTTTCATAACGCAATAGCGAACATTGTAATTGACTAAAATGATTAAAATTAGCATCAATCTTTTGCGATTCGTTTGCGAATTATGAAACAGTAACGTTTTTTTTCCGATTTGCAGTAAATTAATAAAAAAAGAAAATCCGTTGTTGCCTGTTACCCCGGGCATGCGGCACGTCGTCATTGTAACTTCAGGAATGCGTAAATTTGAAAAACGGGTCACAATTACTGTAATATACCACTAATCATTTGCGAATCGAGAATATACTCGAATTATACCAAAATATTGAGTAATATCGTTGAAATGAAGTATTTCTCGTTCCGGCAAAAATTATTAGATACCGACATTCACATTGAAAAGTTAAAATTTCTTTAAACGTTTGCGATTTCATTGCGACTAGCGTCAATTGTTTGCGAATTTAGTGAATTGCGAATATACTCACATTTTAATAAAAAATTGTTAAAAACTTTACGACTACGTTTGTAATATTGAAAAAGTTAAATTAAAATAAAGCAGTCTTTATACGAAATGAAAATTAAAAACTTACGTCTCGATCCCAAAGTGCGGATCCTCTTCAGAAATTGAAAACTAAATAGTATGCAATAAATAGAAAGACTGAAAAAAGTCGAATGCAGACGAATTTATAGGAAATGCAAAGACTCTTCCATGTCAGGAAATGTAAAGCCCCTTCCATGACAAAGTAAAACGTTATTTGTTAAAATATTAAGAATACCAGTTTATAGGAAATTTAAAACCCCTTCCATGTCAGGAAATGTAAAGCTCCTTCCATGGCAAAGTAAAACGGTATTTGTTAAAATATGAAGAAAATCAGTTTATAGGAAATTTAAAACACCTTCCATGTCAGGAAATGTAACGCCCCTTCCATGACAAGGTAATGGGTTATTTATTAAAATATTTAGACTTACTACTCTTTTTGATTAAAATGTAATTTAAATTTGTTTATAATATGTTTATTATTATTATTATTATTATTATTACTGCTTATTATTTGTATTTGTATTTATCTTATTGTTTGTATACGGTGTTAAAATTGTATATAGCACCATTATTTCCTTATTTATAACTAAGGAGTTGAATTTAATTATGACCGGTGAATGATCCGAACTTAGGTCCAATGAAGATATAGCGAGTAGGCGGCTTGCATTTATGCCTTTTGTGACTGCTTGCGTCCTTGACGCTTAAAAATATATGGATTGGATAGGATAAAGGAATCGGAATTATTCCCCGCTTTAATGGCATTGTCTGTTCGCGGGTCGGCTCTCGGGTGGAGAGTTAAAGGATGGACAACACAGATACAGAATACATGACGAGACAGACATCACTACACCCACCCAGAGCCAGTCCCCCCTACCCAAAGTCGGTATCGTCAGCCACCTATTCGGGGGTCTATGCCGTAGCAAGTGTTACGCGGATATTACTCCATCTTTTTCCGAGGTAAGGCCCACGACGCACCGACCTCGGAAAATCGCGGAAAGTCCGATACTTTCAAATGTTTTTATTGAATATTCGATGATTCGAACCTCGTGGAACGTAACGTAATAATGAAATTAATGATACATGTATTAAATGTAGTTTAAAAAACTAGGGGCTTCGCCCCTGCGGCCTCCGGCCGCCAACCCCACCAAGGGGCTCCGCCCCCTGGACCCCCGGCTCGCTTCGCTCGCAATAATTCGCCTTCGGGCCTCAATAATTCAATATACTTCGCGACTGCGGCCTACGGCCGCGGCCGCTCAGTCCATCTTTGTTAACTTTATAACGTTTTTATAGTT
>JAPYZR010004346.1:0-12460 GCA_030522945.1 Trichopria nigra | reverse complement strand
ATTAAAAAAAAAAGTTTCAATAATTTGTTATTTATACTTTTATTGTTGCAAAGCTCAGTCGGTAACTGTTCTACTTTAGAACCCTCTTAAGAGGGAATTGTTGGGCTTGAAAAAATCTTTAAAATGCGCCCTCACTCGTTAATATAGGTTTAAAATGAGCCGAGTTATTGCAAAAACAGTAATTTTTAACTTAAATTGCTCGCCATTCAAATTCGAGGACTTTTTGACTTCAAATTTCACGAAGAATTGCCTCCTGAAATTTTATCCGTCAATTCTGGGACACCCTGTATATATACGCACTACATATTGAAACGGCGGGCTAAAGGCATGTGACACGCTAGTTTTGCACACTAATGCAACCGATCGACGATGTGTGTCAATAATTTGTATGTGTGTATGTATATGTACTGCGATATGATGGCAGATGATGGTGAAAAACGCGTGTCTCAGTGTGTGTTCATTCTTAGCAATGCGTGTGCGTCTTTGACAGAAATTGAAAATACAAAGTGAAAAGGAGCCTCCGAAACTCGCACAAGTGCAAGGGTAATTCTCAGGTATAACGAGAAAACTTCGAAGGGGAAAGAAAAAAGAATCAAGGCGCTCGCAGAGTACGATTCAAGTGTACTCTCAACTCTCATAACATAAGATACAACGCGAGAGAATATATAGTTAAAAGAATTGACATTGTATACGCTGGAAAGTCCATATATCCGTCAACGATTGACCGACAGAATATATTTATCAAAATATATTGTATATTTAGTCCAAGGTTTGTTCAGAACATTTTTTATCCCCTCTGCTTGTGCACGACTCCGCGAGCCCAGGCAAAATCGCCACTCGCTTTCGCACTGCGCCCTTCGCCGAATTCCTTCACGAAACGTCATATTTAGCCAAGTATAAATTTCCATGTAATAATCACCCGAGTTTCGCAATTTGATGCGATTCGATGCTTTTTGCGGCGGATTTGCGGAAAATCCGCGAGTGTGCTCGTAAAAGTGAAAACTTCGTTTTTTTTCGTACATCTTCCTATACTACTGTATTGTAGTCAACAATAATTGTTACCATTTCGACTATTGTTAATAATTTATTTCCCACATGTGCCGTTTTTTCGTTTCGCCGATATAGATATCTGCCATTATGCTGTTTCAGTATTTTCGCAATTTTTTTTTTTTTAATTCACTCGATTTTCTTATCCGAAACTGACACGAAGCATTGAATCGTAGATTTTTTCGATTTCTAGGGGTGAAATATTCTTTTTATTTCTTTTTTCTCTTCTGCTGAAATATTGAAAACTAAATCCTCAGTAAACGTGTAAATGCATAAGTAAAAACATATGTCAAAGATAAACAATATTCATAAGGACACGAAATCATATTAACAATATTATATAACTTGGCGTCCCGATTTACTAAAAATAAAAAAAGTACTTCCTACCATCGGATATGAATATAAATTAAAGATATTATTGGAAAAACAACACATCCATATACGAAAGAGCTGTATATTTTTAAAAAGCATCATTAGATTGTTTATAGAATTTCAAATAAAGTTAGTAATAGGAAAGCTTCTAAATCTTAAAAGCAAATGTTAAAGATATTTTTTCTGCTATATTCCGTGAATTGCACATAATGAAGTACACATAACGCTCTACGATTTGAAATTATGATATTTTATATGCATTGAAAAATATTTATTTAAGGTAGAAAACGTATAATTTTTTAAATACAGATTATTCCTAATAGGAATAACATTCTATAGACATTGATTTCAACATATACATAAAGTTATAATCATAAACAAAATACATGGAATCTCTAGAGACAATTGGCAATATAGTTTTCAAAAAATTTCTGAAGTCATACCAAATATTTATATCAGAAATTCATTTATTTACTTATTTATCTACATATAAAGGCTGGATGCCCTTTTACAATATATACTAAAAAAAAATAAAAATTTATTATTATTATTATTATTATTATTATTTATTAATTTGACGGTGTACCCCTTAAAGCAATATTACAGGTTTTTATACATGCAATTAGAAATAGCAGTTATTCTTATATGTCTCCTAACTTGCCACGTCCTTTGATATTTGCATTTTTCTTACGATCCAAATTATTATTGATGCTATGATGTTCCTTCTACTTGTCAATGATATTGCCATTTCGGTGTTCATGTTATTATAAAGTTTTGGAGCTATATATAAAAACGTTTTCAAAAAGAAAACAATAAATGATGACATTAAGTTAATCAAAAACAAGGTAGAAATAAATCTAAAAGTTACGTACAACAAGTTAATTCTAAAATTGCAAATCTAAAACATAGTACCTTTTAAATATAATACAGATATAAATTCTGCCATTTTCACTTGCAGTGACTTCAATTACAGTCTACGTGATCACCATGCTTTCTATGAACCTAATAACACCCTTAGCTGGACCTTTTTCGCATTGCTTCCACGTATCACTTGTTCCTTCAATACCCCTCCTGCACTTGTACAGGGTTGCCCATCCTTGATTTCATTTACTGCCCACTCCAAATGTATTGTACGTTTTTCGGATTGATCAATCACAATTGCATCTTACCTACTATGTCTTATCGTCATCGTCTTCATGAGATTTATATGTTAATAATCTTTTAGTATTTATATATTTGCTTTATTATTTATATATACACTATATATATATATTATTTATATCTTACAATTATATATTTCTTTCTGTTACCTTTTGACTCAATTTTTTTCTTTACTACTACATTCTTTACTACACAATCTGTATATCGCTATGTAAAGGATTTTTTTATCCGTTTATTTGAAATATTATTTGAAATAAATAAATAAATAAATAAATTAGCCGTCAATATATTTTTAAAACATCTAAACGAAGTACTTGACCAAATACTCTCATTCAGAGCATTCCATGCCAGCCTCATCTGAGGAACCGAGGCATTTTTTTAAGAATTCAGGAATACTTGCAGAAAGTGGCGAATAATAGTTTTTCATAATCTACGTGTTTTTTTGGAACTGTGGCAATTCAGTCTTAAATAAACTTTACTAATTGGCTTCAAACTTTAAAAAATATTATACAGAACATGAGAAAAGTTCAAAATATTAATAATTTCTGTCAATTTAAGTATGCACAAATATAATGTATCCAAATTTATATTCATCTTAACACGGTGCCTTTAGATATCATTTTTCTCTATCTGGCTTAGATTTCGCAAAATTCCGATGCGGCAATTAAAATGAGACACCCTGTATATTATTCTTAATTTCTTATTATTTTATTATTATCATTTTTATTATTATTTTTAATATTATTTATTGTAATTATTATTACTTCATTCCGCAGTTCACCTATGAACATTGAAATGCTTATTATAGAACTATACCACGCAACCATGTAACCATGGAAATTTTTGTTATATAAATTATATTATATTATTATATTATTATTTCATTATTAAATAAATCAATCATAATATCATACGAATCGTATACAAATTGCATGTAGAATTTATGCGATCTATGCATGTGAATCAGTGAAGCATAGTCCTACAGTACTAAATTGTAAACCCACCAGCTACAATATCTAAACTAAACCGACACTAGGTGCTCCAATTCTTACACTAATGCATGTGTGTGTATATATGTGCATAATAAATTGAATAAATTTAATAATATTATTTTTATTTATCATTAATACAAAATATGTTATGTCTATAGATGTCGAATGAAGAATATGACAGTGAAATGGATTACTCGGACTCTGACTGTGGAGATGCTGGGTATGAAGATTATTACAACTGCCAGCCATGGGGCAGCGAGGTAGACAATGATATTGATCAAGATAATAGTAGACGAGATCCAGAGTATGCAATCTATGACTGTATGAGTGTTGAGGAAGTGGAACGTCTTTTAAATGAAAACGTTGAAGTTTTAAGTAACAATCTTCATGTCACTCCGTCCCTGGCCAAAGTTTTACTACATGCACACGAATGGGCATTACAAGATATTGTGGCAAAATATCGAGATAATTCCACGAGTCTTATGATCGATTCCAAAATTAAGCCTCTACACCCGCCAGATGCTTCCTCGAGTTTAAAGAGCCAGCGAGGAGGTATTTGTTCTGTCTGTTTCGCCGTCTTTCCTGTTGATAGATTCGGCACTCTCACCTGCGGCCATTCCTTCTGCAGAGAATGCTGGTGTATGCATTTTGAAATTCAAATATCACAAGGAATATCTACAGGTACGTTAAATTTACTATATAGTATGAGGGTCATATTTGGCCCGTAAATAAATAAATAAATAAATAAATAAATATAGTTTGAAAAAATATTTTGTATAAGTTTTTTTAATGATTAATTTAAAAATATATACTAATAATTTTACCCTTAATTATACAATAAATGTTATTAATTAAATAATGAATTATGAATTAAAATCATTTTTTCTGCTGCAGGAATAAGTTGTATGGCACAAGGCTGTAGTGTTACTGCCCCGGAAGATTTTGTACTTTCGCTTTTAACAAAATCCAGTTTAAGAGAACGATATCAAGAGTTTGTTTTTCGGGACTATGTGAAATCTCATCCCTTACTTCGGTTTTGTCCTGGACCTAACTGCCCCATTGTAATAAGGTCTAAAGAACTCAGAGCGAAACGTGTACAGTGCACACATTGTAAGACATATTTCTGTTTTCGTTGTGGAATGGATTACCATGCTCCAACAGATTGCAATACAATTAAGAAATGGTTGACAAAGTGTGCAGATGACTCCGAAACAGCCAATTACATCAGTGCTCATACGAAAGACGTAAGTGTTTTGCTTACTTTCAAAAATGATGAATTTAAAAAGGGTTTTATATTTATACTATTTAACTTTGTATTTAATGTTTATTTTCATAGTGTCCAAAATGCCACATTTGTATAGAAAAGAACGGTGGTTGTAATCATATGCAATGTTACAATTGCAAACACGAATTTTGCTGGATGTGCTTAGGTGACTGGAAAACCCATGGTAGCGAATACTATGAATGCTCACGTTATAAAGAAAATCCAAACATTGCCCACGAGAGTGTCCACGCACAAGCTCGTGAAGCTCTCAAAAAGTATCTTCATTATTATGAAAGGGTAAGCGTTTAAAGAAATTTTGTGAAAAATGCTCGACTATAAGAGAAGAATGATAATGTGCAGTATGTGTCTGTTTTGAACATGTATAGATAATTGAAAGTTTTTACTTAATTTCAGTGGGAGAATCATAGTAAATCTTTAAAATTAGAACAACAAACATTAGAGGCAATTAAACTTCGTATTAATAAGAAAGTTATGAATGCTAGCGGAACTTGGATCGATTGGCAGCATTTATATGAAGCAGCTTCACTTTTAGCCCGCTGCCGTTATACTCTTCAGTATACCTATCCATATGCTTATTATATGGAAGCAGGGTCTCGAAAAGAATTGGTAAGTTTTTGTTGGGTAATAAATAAAAATTATGTAATTTCATATTTTTTAAAAACGATTCACCATTACTATTTATAGTATTAAGAACGAAATTTCAGGAAACACAATAAAGATGATATTAATGTTTGAAATTTATATTTAAAAACAGTTTGAGTATCAACAAGCACAGTTAGAGGCTGAAATTGAAAATCTGTCTTGGAAAATCGAGCGTGCTGAGACGACGGATCGTGGAGAACTTGAGAATCAGATGGACATTGCAGAGAAACGACGAGTTACGCTACTCAAAGACTTTCTAGAGACTTGAGCAACAATCAGCGAATATCAAACATTTCACTCATTTATGGTTTGTCCGAGAAGTATTATTTTCGTCGACTGAAGCTTAGGTAAATTCTACCTTCTAGTCGATTGAGTTACGCAACGTTTACTTATTTATTAAGTGACACAAGAGTGAATGAACCAACTTGAGTGCAAGCGGAAGAAAGAAGTGAAAGAAACTACAGAAAACTATCGATAAAAGTATCTAGACATTAATCTGGTTTATATGAAAACCTTGCCTATAAGTATTGTTAAAAGAAGTAAGTGTAACCATGTAAGAAGGCGATCATTTCGTTCTTAGGTGTAACGTCTTGATATCGAGTGTCGGTATCATTTCCTCGTGTATATATATATACTTGTAAAACTCCATACAACGGTTGAGTGTCATTTTCTATAAGTAAATACATAAGATCAAAGCGAAGTACCATATTAACATTGATGTCTAAAAAAGGTGGATATCTTTGTAGATGATTCGCATGGTTTTTTCTAGGTATTTAAATATTATCCTTTAAATTGCATCCTAGAAAACAATGCTCTGATGCATACAAAAACTTGTAATCATGACAGATTATATCTGTGGATGAAACCAATAAAAAATGTTTAGACCGAGAAGAGGTTATTATTTTTTGCAGTTAGATATTTTATGTCTTTGAAAAATTTGACTTTTTCGTATTTTAATCAATGGTTTGCTCATTTTTATTCATCCATGTACCTTTACATTTGGATGGTAAACTTAATACGACTGCTTTTCGATGACTTTTTTCGATTAAATTCAAAATGTCCAAATTTAAAGTTTTCATATACCAGGTTGTACAAAGTTCATAAAAAAAGAAGATTGTGAATATTCTAAATATTTTTTCGATAAAAATTCTGAAAAAAAATAAGAGTCAGTCAATTTGGATTAAAAAATAATCTATGTGTGGCCAAAATTCCAACATCCGAGCATCGAAAAAGAACCACTAGGAAAACTTGTCTCGAAAACTTTTACGAATGTTATGAGGTTACTCTTTCTGAACTCGTATATAAATAGGCTCAGAAGTACAGGAAGACTTAGAGAATACTTTTTGATTTCAGTCTACTATCCAACTTTTTACCTTTGCTGATCAGGTAACTTTTGGAATATAGATCTCGAGTTGGAAATAATAAAAGTATCATGCGCAAAATATTACATGCCAAGAATGGCTGAAAAAAAGAATATTAATATTCGAAATGGTTTAATAACTCCGTAAATATTCAATATTTCGTTTTTTCCTTTTGACATTATATATATATTTTTAAATACATTCAAAATATGAAAAAAAAAATTTGCATTTCGAAATTATATAAAGGTATCTCCCCCCTTAAAATAATCAAACCATTTCGACATTCTGTTGTTTTTTGATTAGTTAATTTACTCACAAGCTCGTGAAGGAGTCTCACAATTCTTTTTCTTATTCACAGTCTTCGTTGTAGATTAAATTAAATTCAACGAATATAAAAAAATGGCCATAGAAGCCGCAGTATAGAGAAAATAGGAACGATGGGACAGTTGCCTGGGGAACAGGTACAATGTATTCCCGTACGACCGTCTCACTCCCTCTCGTTTGGGGGTCATGTAAACGTCTATCCCACGGTTTAATATGTATATGTGACATATCTATATGAGTGTCCATCGTGTCCATGTTCGATGGTTAAAAAAATATAAAATGCAGACTTTAATATACATAATTAATATATGTACATATAAGAATTGATATTTTGCAATAAAAATTATATTAAAAGAAATATTTATTATTTACCGTGTGCAAAATATCGATATAGTATACATTATTATGTCCTACTACATATACACACATTTATTATGATCGCCTTCATATCTTTTTCAATTTTAAGCGCAAATTTCAAATTCAATTACCTACTATTACATAAACGGGCGCGGAGCGTGCCGAATATCGTCGAGAGCAGGTGTTTATACATCATATATCGAAATATCGACGCAAAGCGACCCGTTGCGTGCGAAAGAATAGGACGGAAAAATATTGTATGTATAGGGAAGAAGAATATTACAATAAGCCATCACCTTCGAGGTCCGTCCTCGGAGCGGGGGTGGGAGCGCGCGAGTGAAACCCTCTTATATACATACATACATATATATGTATATAGTCTCATCTCTGTCGCGGACATTCGGCTCGGCATTTCCCGCTATTCGCAAACGGTCGTTCGACTCCCCGGGGAAGTTGCGACTGTTTAGAATCTGCCGTCGAAATTTGACGAGTTGCGGGGGTGGTGACGATAACGCGGAATTTACGAAACTCCGCATATGACGGGTGGTGATCCGCGAGTCCGGAGTTTCAAATCACACCTCGTCTCGGCAACCGTCTTCGTCGTAGCACCAGTCCGACCATGGCGATGGGTAAAGGATTCCGCGTTTACCTGAAGCTCAAGCCGCCGAATCCCCATTCGATTATGCTGGAGCAGAGGAACCGCAAGGACACTTTGCTCTTCGAGTCAAATGCGGTGGCCGTTCTCTGTAAGTCCTAAAAAATCGATCGGCTATATTGTAATAACGTCAAACTCTCCCTAATATATATGCCTACTCTGACTGTTCTTATAAGTTTGTTTACGTATTTGAGTAAGATTTGTCAAAATCATTTCCCTTGACAGAATGTAGGTGTTTAAACCGTGCGTTGGCATTTTGTAATTCAGTCGAGTGCATAATTTGAAATCGATATTTAGTTTTATGTAGAATACTTCTTATTCGATGTCGTACACTAACGATGGTCCAGTCCTGGGTTCGAATCTATAAAATGGCTAAGTCTGATGATTAACCAACATTACACGCCAATATTCTAAAGATTATTTAAGCGATGATTACTCCGATATTTAAATGTACTCGACAATTTATTGTTGACTTTTAAGTGAGAAAACTTCTCAAGATTCCAACTGAATTATGTATAAATATTTTGTCGAGAATTTCGTAAAAACTTACTTAGTTAATTAAGTTTAGGATGCCTTGTCTTTTTATTGACCTTTCCCATCCTGAGTTCATTCTCTTTCTCAAGAGTTATAAGGATTGTAACTTTGCTTTGATTTATAAATCAAAATAAATTTTTGGAGTTAGGAAAAAAAATATTATCTGTCAGCTGATGTTCCATAAGTATCGGTCACAATCAGGAAAAACATTTCCAAATCTGTTATTGTGATACTAGTGTATGTTGATCAATTCTGGTTCAAAAACTCAAATCAAAAAAAAAATAAAGTAAAGCATTAATAAAATGTAGTGTGTAGTATGGCATCAAAGATAAAATTTATTTATATTATACTTGATACAAATGGATAAAATTTTATCAAAAATGTAATTAATGAAAATAATACATAAAAACAATGTAAAGAACATTTCGGGACAGTTTATAGACAGCAAAAATGAAAAAATTGAATACTGTCTTGTCACTTTTATTTCAAGAAAATTCATTAGAAAATTACAGGTTTGAAGGACAACTGTCGCAAAGACCCCTGCTCCGTTTAAATGAAAATCATTTTTCACTTATTTCATGCTAATAGATATGCAAAAAATTTACAATATATTTCTCACAATAGAAAAAAGTATAAAGCGTAATTTTAGTCTTTTACATAAATTCTCAATTCAGCAAACAGCTGATCTTGAAATAAATCAATGATTTTCCTTTTCTTCTTTCCTTTGGTATAGTATTTACTGGATGTTGCGCGATAATTATAATAATTATTAAATTCCTATTAATGATATGTAACATAATGTGCACGCAATTAACAAATAAATTATTATTATTATTTCAACAGACTCCACGTCTTCAAGTATAAATAATGAACCTTAGTTTACGAC
Source organism: Trichopria nigra (assembly GCA_030522945.1). Lineage (NCBI taxonomy): Eukaryota > Metazoa > Arthropoda > Insecta > Hymenoptera > Diapriidae > Trichopria > Trichopria nigra. The sequence continues at coordinate 2,844 of JAPYZR010004346.1, read as the reverse complement.
ATGTTGAAATCTTGTATAACAAAGCATTTATCTTATACATTTTATATGACATATCGTACAATGACATCTGGTACAAGATGTCAATTGAAAAAAGTAATATCAAGTCTGCTTGTTTTGTTAAAAAAGTTAACTTTATTTATATATTTATGATGTTCGATAAAGAAAACCATATTGTCGATATTTCTTTATCTTCGTGAATCATTCTCATGTATCGCAATTGATGATCTCAAGATATGTCATCAGTGTCTTAAAACTAACTACAGACTTATATATTACAGACTTATATCTTAGTGGTTATTTTATACATTACACTAGATGAGGGTACTTTTTCCATAGTTCATGTTACAAAACAAAAAATTCAAACATTTTCTGTATGGGAAAATGGATTTTGTCAATTGATAAATGTTTTCAATTCCCTTTTCTGAACTTTATTTGTAAATGTTTAATCAATGGTATTTAAAATGATTTATAAATTATATTATAGCATTATGAAATATTTTCTCTGCTCTTGATCGTAGTCTTTTGATGTTGCATAATAGATTATGTACGAAAATTAAGTTGAAAAAGATAACGTCAGTGTTACATAATAAAATACTTATACATATACATTTAACAGATAATACTAAACACTATCCTATACGAGTTATTTACATTAATTGCTCATGCTTTTAGTATATATCATGGCCATAAATTTTAGTATCATCATTTATACACACTTAACTTTTTGACATATTGTTAGAATTATTATCATATGAAATTTATGTGTATTTGTGATGCAATAAGCCGCTTATAATAAGTTAATAACAATAATAATAAATGGTCGTAAGTGTGAATAAAACTTGTATCAAATTAAAGATTAGAATGCTTACTGGTAATAAATAAATGTTGTAGTAAAAACTAGTCATATTTAATGAAATTGTAGTTCAAAACGTCAGCCAAAGTATAATATTATAAAATTATTTATAAATTTAAATTTACAAATTTGATTTTTTTTTTTAACAGCTGTACAAGAAACGGAATCCTTAAAATCGCAGTACACAAAGCTTTTAGACGCTTATGGTTGCCTCGGTGTGCTGCAACTCAATGCTGGGGAGAATACATTGCTGAACCTTGTGTTGGTAACGGGTTGCTTTTCCGTTGGCAAAATTGGAGAATCTGAGATTTTCAGGATCACTCGGACGTCCTTTGTACCATTACATTATGTCCAATCTCACGGAGGATCTAATTTAAACGAAGACCGAGTATCCGAAGTCCTAAAGGTCCTCAATTCAGGAACTTTCTACTTTTCTTGGTCTTCGAATGCCCATGACGTTTTGGACATTACGCTCAGTGCTCAAAGACGATGCAAATCGACTATAACTGATAATCGATTCTTTTGGCAAGTTTCCTCTATAAGTATCAGTTGTTATTTTGACCTTTGATAAGAATTTTGCAAAATTTTCGTACGGACAAATACTAAATGTTTGTTTAATAATTAAGATATAAATGAATAAAATTGCATGATTATTGTTTAAATTTGTCCAATATTAGTGGACAAGAATAAATATAACTGCAGTAGTTAATCGTCATATCAAGTAACAGAATTATGCTTTGACGTATTGAAAATTATTTTCAAATTTATTAAATTAAATAAATTGAGTATTATTAATGTAATTATTTAAATTTGTTATTTTTTGTAAATTATAATTTCGGAAGGACAAACGTATTTCGTGATTTTTTATAAATTTTCAAAATATTCCAAAAACCTATTGCGGAGATGTCAATAAGTCCAATTCAGTTTTGCATTTTCAATAGTTTTTCTATAAATAGTCATATGACAATTTCGCTGCTTGTAGGAATTATTGATGTAATTCAACATTGATTGGATCTGTTGAACCACGGCGTCAATGCTAAAATGTCATTTGTGACTTTTCTGATATCGCGTTAAAAGAACGCGCGAGGCTTATTGTAGAATCAAACTTTGTTTAGTAAACATTATGAAACAAAATCAAATCGTAATCGTTGTTTTTATAATAACTTCATTTCTTTATCACGCACATTGAAGTAAAATATCGCATGTCTATAATTATAAAAGTGAATTATTGTTTTAAATAGAGAATTCACTGCGATTACTGAATAAGTTAATGTATCGAACATACAATAATAATTGTACTCCTGCGAATGATTGTACTAATACAAATATATATATTTTAAAAATATTGTATTTCTATCCATATTAATACGTTTATTTCCTTTGCAGGAATCGAATGTTGCATATTCATCTGTTACGATATGGAGTGAATACCAGCCATTGGCTATTAAAGGCAATGTGCGGCAGTGTAGAGATTAGGACCGTTTACGTTGGACACAGACAAGCCCGAGCCGTTGTCATCTCCAGGCTCAGCTGTGAGAGAGCAGGGACTAGGTAATTGTGCACAATTTATCGATTTTCAGTTTCCATTCTTTTCAACCTCCACGAAAATGAAAGTAAACAATAAAGCCTTAAAGGCTGATATGTATATACTATATAGGGTCGCGCAAGGAGCAGAATCTTATGTGTTTACAGGAAACCAGTTGTACAAACAAGATTTTTTTTTTATCTTTCTCATGCAAATTTTACAGATATAAAACAAATGCATGTGTACTCCATTCTCATTCTATAGGTATGCTACAATTTTGTAAGAATAATAATGTACAGCAACTATGTAACAATCATATGTAACATTTACGTAACAATGAAGAATTTTTTTTTTATTTCGAGGTTTGCAGCACTGATATGTATAATATGGATGGGGTATGCAGGCTGTCAGCCGTTTGATTTCTGATACAGGAAGAAAAATAAGAAGCCTAATCTCGGGGGTACTC